>JAVDOI010000001.1:2932275-3079499 GCA_032191485.1 Leptoclinus maculatus
CTCGACTTGAGCATGTATTTTATGTAATCCTTCCGTTTTAGTAATTACTATTACCTGTCTAAGTTATTTACAAAGGCCGCAGACCAGGCCGAGCCTCAGAGCTCCCTGATGCTGATGGTGACCAAAAGAGTGGGGGATGGGCGAGGTTATGGTGGGGACGGTCAATGTCAGGTTCTGTGTGAAGTACCTTAAGTTTCATTTCTGACATTACACAAAACCTGATGTTTACCGTCCTCATGGGGACCATGGCCTGGCCCCACCCCCAGTCAGCACATGCTCTCGTGGAGAGGTGACTGACTGCCTCAGACTGTCGAGCGGCTCCACACACATGTAACCTGATGGGCTAGCTGTGGAACCTGGATGGAAATGGTAAGTTTTTAATTATTGTCCTAGCTCCTAATGTAACATAGTGCTGTTAAGTTTACTTTGATACTGTTGGTACATGTACTGCCATATAAAATGAGCTGTTGCAATGTGCTAGAACTTAACCGAGATGGACAGCTAATGTTAGCTAACACTAAGCTAGCATGTGCAGCTAGCAGCACATGTTCCAATGTCAAGTGAAACCGAGATGGACAGCTAATGTTAGCTAACACTAAGCTAGCATGTGCAGCTAGCAGCACATGCACATGTTCCAATGTCAAGTGAAACCGCAATCCTGGACAACTAATTACAGCCAACTACAAATGGATAATTTACACATCATGGGGCTTTTTTTACAGTCACAATATAGTGATATTTAGATATTTTTTCGAATTTATGTTTTATCATTATTTTCTTTTCCCACAGAACGTGAATATTATGCTCAACAAAGTGAGATATTTGACATATTGAGTCAAGGTCAACTTTTTAAATGTAGTATTTCTTCACATGTAAGCAGATATTGTAATTGAAATCGCCATTGGTATTGAAGTCGAATATTCAGCCTCATACTTTCAGAACAAAAGTAGATCTCGTTACTATAATGCAGCCTATAAGACCAGAAAATTACTTTTAATTTCAGTCAAAATGTAATAATAGCAGTTCAGGTGATATCTAAATGATTCATGTCACAATTTTAACTACACCAAATTCTACCACTGCAGCTTGAAATACAGAGTACTGTAACATGACTGAATGTGTCCCTTGTGCTTTCAGGAGGATGGAGCATGTTTTTCATCCACTGGTGGCAGCTCTAAATGCACAGGTGAGAGAGATGATTGTATATTGAGGTTTGTAGAAAGTATTTTGTAATACTGAATATTTCAGGGAGTCCATCCCAAACTGATCATACTCACAGGGTTTAGGTCATACAACTATTTAAAAAGAATCCAAACTCAAATGAAACACATTTTTTCCCATCAAAGATTGAAGATTGAATTAGTTCATCATAAACCATATTAACATTTCCATCCTCTGTTATATGTTTGCAGGTGCCGATGTGACAGATGGCTTTGACCCTGAACAGACCAACGAGGTAGGATATGTCATCTTCTTTGGGTTCTTAATTGACAGTTAACCTGCTCGACTGTGTATGTAGAACAGATATCAAAACAATACTAGAGTAATTAATTTATTACAGACAGACTACAGCTAGTTAATCACACATATTAGACTTCCATTGTTACCATAGTGTTTCCGACAGAATTAGATTATATTCTAAATATTCACTGGACTCTTGTCGTGATAGCAGAACGAACAGGTCAGTCTACAGGATGGGTAGAGTGAGGGGAAGTTGTCCACTACTTCATTGAAAACTGATGTTGTCTTTCTCTTGGATGGACAAAGAATAAAAATGCAAAAGTGACAAAATATACATGGGTGGCTGCCAATATACCTGGTATATATCTGTCTGATTCAAGTTTTCCAGCTGCGTAAAGTAAGAGAGTGTTGTGTCTGGCTGGTAATATCAGGTCCAACCCCTCTCAAATTTATTTGAAGAATATCAGCTTTTACCATCACACAGAAGATTTAGTCCCACACGTTTGACTAAACAGAGTCTGTTAAACTATCACCAGTTTGGGTTCTAAGTAGGCCTCAATGTGGACGAAGTACTGAATATTAAAGGGAGCAATTCAATTGTTTGTACTGCAGCCACTTATTGTTAATGTCTGATGTAATATAAGTTGTAGTATTTGTTGTTTGGTTGTGTATTGTTTTGTTATTTATTTAAAACAGTGTACACCTCAGCATGCAAGACACATTTCAGAAGAATAGAATCAAATCCCACAGAATGTGATTGTATTTGTTGCATAATGGCTGTTAATAAACCTGAGCAGCCTGCCCGAGTAAAGTCTATGTGAGAAACAACACTATTCTGATCAGTTAAATCAAATCTAATTGAGGCCTCGCATGCAACACCTTTTTTTTATTGTTTTTTGTGTGCAAATGACCACATTAAACTTTTTAAGAACAAGTTAATCCACTTTGAAAATATGATGCCCCTATCTTAAGTTTACTAAAGTTGTTCAGTGGCTAATGGGGCACCCCAGTGGCTCACCTGACAGAGCATGTATCATGTACAATAAGGCTAAAACTTAAACTTCGTTGTCTGTGTTTTGCAGGCTCAAAGTCGTGTTATGCGTCGCCTCCAGAAACTCAAAACACATCATGATGTGTGTGAGAAGCGCTACGAAACGTCGAACACAAAGAGGTTAAACGTCATGAGGGAGAGGACCTTGATTTTAAGTCGTAGCTGGAATGCAAAGGTTAGTTTTTTTTACCAGGGGGGAAGGTAGACTGGTAGGTAGACTGGTAGGTAGCTGGACTGGTAGGGAGGGAGGGAGGTAGGTAGACTGGTAGATAAATAGGTAGGTAGGTAGACTGGTAGGTAGGTAGACTGGTAGATAGACTGCTAGGTAGGTAGGGAGCACGTCCAAACATTACAAAAATGTTTTGCCATCTCTAGTTTTAGTCTATTGTTTTGTCTTGAAATGTATTATCGTTAAATGCTTGTGATTTTATAATGAAGAAAATCCAAGTCTAAACCTCTCTTTTTTTTAAGCTCAACAGACAAATGCTTGGAGACTCAAGTTCACTATCAAGTTCTGAGTACAGCGATGAGGTTGAGTATGTTCCTCAATCTGCTAAAGAAACAGAAAGAGACAGTTCAGCAGAAGATGTCAAACAGCACAGGGGTAAGACGAGAACAACGGTAACAACTTCAACCAACTCTCAGGAAGGAGATGTCCAAACATGTAAGTTCTACTTCCCTGGCTGCACATGACACCAACCAAGAAAGCACACACTGTCCAGTGACATTGCTAGCCTTAATCATTTGCATGCCTTTTACCTTGCCTGTATCATTTTTATTTCCAATCATTTTCCTTAATAGTTTCCTTAAAATACCACGAGTGTTCATTCTGTGGGCACCAACAGAATGTAGACACTATTTGATTGCATGTATAAAATATTTAGAAAGTCTGTTATTCTCAGTTTTGCTTGTGTTTTAATAGGTAGTTCGGATGAAAAGATGCTGCTGGTTGGGGAGGTCTCTGGTGAATCACACACAAAAAAAGGTAATCTCTTCAAAGTTTTTTCAGTTTCTCACCTAGGATCAAGTGCGGGAGGTATTTTTTGCAAGTTATACTTAGCAGATTCAGATTCTCTATCCAAAATATAAATAAACTAATAATCGTTAAGTAGTATGTAACTTAGTTAATAAGTGTATTAAGTAGTTAAAATGAGCTCCACCTTTACCAGCTTTAACATTAAAGTGAACAATACATTAATGCATCGATAATTATTATCCAATGATTTCAGGCTACCATAAATATATTTATGTCGATTCTGCATAGTGAGTATACTTTAACTTTCAATACTTAGAGGATATTTTGATGCTATCTCTCTGTGCGTTTCTATCACAAGCACGCACCTGGTTTTTGTGTGACAGGTTTTGAGACTAATGAAACACCATATTAAAGTAACTGGCATCATTACGTAAGGAAAAATAATTCACATCATCCAGTATATTGAATTCAGAATCATCTCTGTAAAGGACTCATTTGTTCAGGTCAGTAGATCTCTTCTAGTCCTAAGTTTTGTCACATAATGTCTTCTTGACTAAACGGACAATGTCCAGTTGTTTTAAATGAAATACTCCACTTGTGTCATGTAATACTGAAACTAGTGTTAGTGTTGGTAAACCTCGTCTTTGTTTATACTTCTGCAACTACCTTCTATATTTCTGCTGCTAGTTCTATTTCTTGTATTGCTGATACTGTTGCTTCAAATACTTGTTACTGCAACTACAGGTTGTTCTACTTGTATTTTGTGTACTGCTACAGTCAAGACCTGTTGTCATTATAGCTTCAGTACTTGCTGGTTTTTGAATAACATTAAATTACTGTCTCATTTTATTCAGGGTCATCACAAACAAAAAGACAGAAGTGGACCGAAGATGAAATCCAGGCTGTGGAAAAAACACTAATGGACCACATCAGCTGTGGGAAGGTTCCTGGGAAAGCCCGATGTCTGGAATGCATTCAGACGTCACCACTAGCCCTTAAAGAGAGGAGTTGGGAGGGAGTGAAGTTTTACATGAAAAAACGAATTGATACATTAAAGCGAAAGTCCTTGAAAGAAAGGTAAGCTTTTACATTTGTGCACTATTGTGTTCAGATGGAAGACTACAGGTACAATCTTTGCTGGATATTTATGACCTTCTGTTGCTGGACGTTGTTTAATATTGTCAAACAATATTCTCGTGCCTGTTCTCTTTGACATTCCTCTTATTCTTTGTTAAATATTTGAATGTTTTTATTTGCATTATTATGCGCATTACTATATTTTGTGATACACAAACATACATTTTTGTTGTATTTTTATTTAAAACCATGTCACTACACTGAAAATGTAAATAGTCTACATTGCAGTGCACTTGTATTGATTGCAATTAACAGTTTGTTGTGAGGCACTGAAAGGTTTTGAATCTAAAACAGTAAGTGTTAAAAAAGTATTGTAGTAGTCAAGTTCAGTATTTGTTTTTTGCAAGTAAAATACTATTTTGAAATATTAATGCTGAGCGCATTGCAGTTGTGATACTGTGATATTCAGCTCCATTATTTGTCGTGGTGTTTTTTTCAACTAAAATACAAAGTACTGAATATCACAGTATCACAACTGTAATGCTTTGAACTGTAATATTCAGTGCAGTATATCTGAAAGATGCACAGAACTTAAAGTAAATAAAGCTGTGAAGTTTGAACATTTATATTGAGTGGAGTTCAATATGCACAAATGATGAGTGAATATACAAATGCAATATAAAATTAATTAACAAAATATAATACAGAAACAACTCTATATATAAGGCTCCTTAGTGTTTCTAAAAACTTACCCTCCATTGAATACCTTATATAGGCTTGTAAATGTAAGACACATTTTTAACAGTGTCCCCTGGTGGTGGTTTGTATTATGACATAATAGGACCGTCCCCGCTGGGATAGAAAAACCAGACAAAAATTCAGTTTTTAAAATTTGAGAAATCTTGATACATGAGTAGATATTCTGGTTCCCAGGACCCCAAACAAATTTATGTGATCAAAAGTATGCCATTATTCCATTAAATAAATGAGGTCCCCACGCGTAACCTCTACACTGACGTCCCCACCATGTAGCAAAAACGTGTATGTGTGTGTGTGTGTGTGTGTGTGTGTGTGTGTGTGTGTGTGTGTGTGTGTCAGGGCAGTGTGATCCCACTTGAGAGTCATTGGGGAGGATGTGAGGCTGGGGAGTATCACGTCTGACTGGGTCAGTGCTGGGAGTTTCTTGACTTCTCCCTCTGGGTCACTAAAGATTTTCCAAAGATACGTCTTCTGCTTTAGTAAGAAAATGTATGTGAACAAGCATCAGCAAAGATCAACATCAGCTTTTTTTTAAATAATTGATGTAGATGTGACTGTGTCTGCTTACTAATACTGTTTGTTTAAAAACTAATCTGTATCATCTAAAAGGAGTGCATTTTTCCTGGAGAAGACATTGCTGTTTCCTGTTGCCTCGCACACCACTGTCGTGCCCTTCCTCGTCCCGTCCTGTCCTGTCCTGCTTTGTCCCATGCGGCTCCGGAAGTTATAGCCCCACCCCGGGTTTGCTGGGTTGCTTTGGTGCTACATTGCGTAATGCCAAACTGCCCCCGTGCGTCACTGGGAGCACCCATTCTTGCACACATACGCATGAGTGTAAACACATAGAATAGACAGAGTACACAGGGCCCGCTAAAATCGGTCCACTCTGTGGATCTCCTTTATTTGAAGGGATCACACATGAGTGTTCCTCACTTGTTTGATAATCTCCGTCATTTCAGTTCCATCTAGATCATTGTTCAGTGTGTAAAATGCGTTCTTACAAATGCAAAGTTACACAACCTTTTCTTCCTGGCCGGATCCTGTTCAGTGTAAAACTTAATCAAACATTGTGCATAACGTTAATGTTATAAACCTTATTGTCATAACGAGTCGGTGTAGAACGGCCGACGGCTATTTGAACAAATAGTTCCTTGTTCCTCTCAGACAACAGACTTTGATAAGTGAACTTACGCTGCAGGAATAGCTTAGTTTTCACAGCAATTGTTGTAGTTTTAAATAGGAAATTTAATTACCCTTTAAAACAGGTGTCCTACATGAATTCACCCATCAGAACATGTGTGATAAGTGAAATTCAGCCTTTGTATGATACATTATTTAAATTATTTAATGAGGAATTCCTCATGTTTATAATAACAGAGGTGCAATTAGAGAAAGGAGACTGCTGGTACTTGACTGCTGGTGTTGAAATGGAGATCTTGTTCATTTTGGTATTTCTGTGTAATTGAGTTTAATTGTGAGTGTGTGTGGCCTAAGGAGTCTCTCGACTCAGCTGTATTGTGGATATTGGGATGACTTGTTTTAGGGTTTGAACAAAAACACAAAGCTGGCCGCTAAGTCAACTTTCACTATACACCAGAAATCCAACCTGCACCTCTTTTCCTTCCTTTGATTCCTATGTTTTCTCACTGCGTAATAGAAGTGAGTAAATACACAAGAGCCAGAATGTAAACCAGACCAGGCCCTATCAAAGACTGCGGGTCCTTAAGTATGCTAATGTCTGATTCTTACAACAGAAGCAGTCAAACATTAATAAGCTCAGTCTGAAGAGAGTCTGTATTTAGAGGCTGCTCTTTTCTTCATTATTTATTGCCCTCCTGTGGGCAGACGGCTGCACTCGGTTGTTCGTGTATGGTATATAAGCTGTGGAGAATCATCTCCTGTGTTCATAAAACAATACTTATTCTTCATTTGTTGTTCTTGACATGTCTTTGAGGCGCATTTGTTTGAGTGAATGAGTATACAGATGGTGTGTGTGGTGAGTGTGTGTACACCAAAGGCTTTCTACACCCCAGCTTTGGTTTCTATCCTTGATTGTTTCCACCCGGGGCCCTCCACTCTTTATCCGTTGACACTTCTCCCGTAGCCTTTAAACAGCATGAAGCAGCGAAATGCTTCAGCTTAACCAAAGTTGCATGTTTTTCTCCATTTCCTGATGGCCTATTTAACTCCTACAGAAAGGAAAGCAGAAGGCACATCCACTCTATATGCTAGTTTAGTTTGAAAGTCAGAGAGTTACACTGCTGTAGTAACAACAGGAGACGCAGCCTAGATACTGGCCCACATATAACTGTCATGTTATCAATCAGTATTTGACTCACATCTGTGACTTTCTCCCTATGCTAAGGGGTCTTCCTCTGACTCAAAACTACTTCCAACAGGTGGATTCACAACTCCCACTCATTTTTCACTCTTTTCTCCTTTTCTTTTCATCTTCCTCTTCCTCCGCCTTTGTCTTTCTCTGTTTCTCAGGGACCACACATAGCATCGGTGACCTTGGCAGCCTATGAATGTGGCTCGGTGGATTTCCCCGAACCACCCTATCCGGACCAAATAGTCTGTCCCCAGCAGAACGCACCAGCACCAGACTCTGATGCTGAGCGAGTGGGCGTGGAGGCCGCGGGGGCGGACGGGTTGGTGGGGTCAGCTGTCATCCAGGGAAGCATCTCTCTCTGGACCATCATCTCCAAAGTCCGCCTCGAAGCTTGTATGTGGGTGAGTGGCTGTTACACACCGGCTGTGCATACTGCAGGCAGCATCGGCTAAAGAGCAGCCAACTGCGGCATCTGAACAGAGCTAAGCTTTTATAAACATTTCTCATGGCTCAGTTTTAGTCGCAGCTTGGATTGACCTTGCACACTCGCCACAGCTTTGACCAGTATTCCGAGTGTGTGCTTTAAAATATTGTTGCTGTCAGGTGAAAACCTCATATCTCCCAAATGTCAGTTTTTCAGGCACTAAGAAAAACAGTCTTGTTTTCACATTGACCACCATGCATTTTTTAATTTATCCAGTGGGTTTTGAAATGTCATTAGACAGGATGGTAGACACATGAAACCTACCAAAACTGAAAGGGCACCGTCAAACTATACACGCCAAGGACTCCAAATTAGGTGCACAAATCAGACCATCAGTTTTTTCTTAGTTTATTTTGTATGCTGTGGTGTGTAAGTAGTAGTGTAACTTGGCCATTCTTGTGTATTCTCTGTCTCTGTTAACATCTTAATACAAAGAAATATTTCAATCTTTTAGATCTCCATTTGACTATGTGAACGACTCTGTGGTCCTTGCACCCTATTTCAAGAATCCCTGTCGATTACTTGTTAATTTTTTGCAGTATCTCCACTAGTAAAGGCTTGAGCTTTAAATTATCAACATTTGCATCAAACTGTGCATGCAAATGTGTTCATTGACAACTCATTTGCTTGGAAACCCCCAGCTTCTTACCATGAATTTTCTCTCATGCAATGTTAGTGGTTTCACACCTCTAACCAGCCTAGTGGCTGCTGAGAAAGATGAAATATTTTGTCAATATACCACCTTTTTGTCAGAGCCAGAACAGAAACATTTAACCACTTTATAGCAGAAATATATAAAAATAACATTGTTTGTTTCTGTTCTTGGAGCTAGACACAGAACAGCCTTCTAACTCGGTGTGTAGTTACATTTAGACCGGGGCTCTGGTGGTTTATCATTGACTCACACATGTCTCGGAGTTACCATGAAACCGCTGACAATGGCTTGTGCTATTATGTCTCTCTCACACACACACACACACACACACACACACACACACACACACACACACACACACACACACACACACACACACACACACACACACACACGCACGCACCAAAAAGCACAAGAACAGACATGTGCCACAGTGATCTATAGGTCACACTCCACTACAGACTTCTCAGTAACTAACTACAGTATATTTTTATGTCCACTGTTACCGGCAGTTCACTTTTTCATGAGAAAGGCAGAACTGACAAACACTGAGAAAAGAGAACTTGGTCGCTGACACGCGATATGACTTTTATGATTCTTTATCTGTTTCCCCTGTTCTGCATAATGTGGAAGTGAGGGGGAAATACAGTTCCTCCACTGCCTCACCAGAAGCTGCACAGGAACTAGAAAGGCTTTTCACAGCCTGCTCTCTACTGTGATTGCCCCCCCCAGGCGTCCTTATTGCTTGTAATACATTAAATTACATACATAAATTGCAAATTGCACACATACGCATCTAATAAAGACATTTTAGGTTTCAACTGAATAATCATTTCAATACACATTTGCACTACAATACTGGGTAAAGGCCTTTTAATTGATGATACTCATTCACTACCCTCTAACCCTAACATTAACCATTTCTTTACATGCTAAGCTAAATATTAATAATAAACTAATATCAAAGAATGATTATGTCGTTAATTATACTGTGATCCTTAGCTTTCACATCTTATAATGTCTTTATATCGTTATATGAGACACACTCCCTCGTAATACATCTACATTTAGTGTGTGTGTGCAGGCACACCGATCCTGTACGTCAGAAAAGTCTGTGTGTTTGATTTGCTGACACACCATGTTCATTTTTCTGGCTTCAAACTGGAGTTACATTTTCTCTGAGCCAAGCTGCAGCCACACCAGCAGCAGCACCATGCTCTGAGGTGTGATATAGGAGTGTGTGCGTGTGTGCGTGCGTGTGTGTGCATGCCACCCAATCCTCTTGTATTTACCATGCGATACCCACCAAACAGTCACCACCACACCCATGTAACCTCAGCCAGGCATGGCCTCGGCTGAGGCTTGTCAGCTCTATAGCTAGAGACACCTGTTGCACCCACAGTTTCAAAGCGCCCACGCCAGCATTCCTCCTCCTCCCGCCAGCCTCCCATCTTCTGGATCAACTGGTGATGAGACATTCCCCTCCCCAGCACCTCTTCTTCTCCTCCTCTCTCCTTTCTCTTTCTCTTTGTCTCTTTGTCTGTTCCCTCTTGAAGCCTCTCTGTCCACTACTGCAGCTCCGTTAAGTGCTGCACTTCAAACACCACCACTGTGCAGGTGGACGCCTTTCAGTGCCCCCAACACAAACACACACAGACACATGCACGCTCACAAACAGAGGCACAGCTATTGAATGGAGCAGCTGCCAGGGAGATTAGGGCACGTCTCCATTATAAAAAAGAAACTGGCAGATTTCATCAAAGACGGCAGTGTTAACAACAGAACAGGGTGTCCAGATTAAAAATACAGTCTGCCAGGATTTGGGATAGCACCGCCTCCTGAGAATGATTGTTTGGGCTTGTTGTCGCTGCCATGGTTGCTAACTACCCACTAATCATTTTCTGGCTCAGCAATCCAGCTACATACAAGTAATGTGGCTGTGATTAGTTAGTTATGTTCTAGGAGAGAGATTGGAGCTGTGATTCGGTGTGTGTTCCACCTAAACAACTAAATTACATTTTTTCTTTTCTTTTAGGATGTTAGGCATGTATTGGGGCTTGAAATGATCCATATGCCATCTGTAATTGTAGCTTACACCGACTGTATCCTTAGCATCTTCTATCAACCCCCTTGCACCCCTACTCTCCCTCTGTGCCTGGAAACATTAAAGTAATGAGCTGTGAGCAACTCCAAAAACACTGCATTTCTTGGCGGCTGTTTTCATTGTGCTAATTAAGTCTGTAGCCCCCTCACCCCCTCACCCTCTCCTCATGTTTTGGCGGTATGAACTTGTTGAACCGACCAAGTGCTGAGGATTTATTTCCCTCAAATCACTTCCGCTTTCTTCCTGTTAAGCCCCTCTCAATCACACAGGCTCCCCTCGCTTTAAAGCTACAAGCTCTTTTTTTTTTGGCTGTCAGATATCGATATCGTGGTTCCTTTAGACCTCCTGGGCTTGGTCGCACTCCTTAAATTCTCCAGAAACACTGCATTCCACATGTCCAAAGTAGATTTGAGCAGAGCAGTTAGCGGTGCAGTGTGTTGATATGCTGTTTAAAAGTTGCATCTGGTTTTCCACCTTCCCTGGGCCTGTGTTTTATGTATCCATGATCGCTTAATAATCGCTGGGATATTCGTCCTCGTAAATCCTCTCCGTTTTATTCCCATTAGGTGCTCTGCTCACACAAGCCCAGACGTAAGGCAGTGCACGCTCCAATGGATAGTGAATATTGATATTCCACAGGAACTATGGTAACGTGGTTGATATCATAATTTTTACAACTAAACTACTCTAATAATATATAATAAATGCATAATAAACAATATATATTTAAGCAATACAATCAGCCACAGCATCTAAATGCAATTTAATAAAAGTCAGACCAATAAAAACCTGTACTGTACATCTCTCTCTCTTTCTTAAAGCTATGTTCAATTCAGATGTATTGGCATGTTGGGACAGAAGCCTGTGTTTCCAAAACAGTGTACAGAAGCACATAACCCCAGGGAGTGCTGTAAACAGTGAACTTTGAAAGGCTGAGCAGCAGTAATTAACAAACTCCATGTGTGTGTCTGTGTTTTCTGTTTGAGCAGGGTGCCGGTACAGCGATAGGAGAGCTTCCTCCATACTTCATGTCCCGGGCGGCACGGCTGTCCGGCACCGAGCCCGATGACGAGGACTACCAGAGGTTTGAGGAGATTCTGGACCAGACCCAGTCTGCACAGGTGACACACTGCTCCCTGCATCATCTTCAGTCCCTTCATCCCCCTCTGTTATCTAACCCCCCCCCCCACACACACACCTTCCTCCTTCTCCCTCTAACCCCACAGTACTCATCTTGTAAAGCTATAACTTTTACATCTACCTGATCAATTCATTCTCTCCCCTCTGCTCTTTTGCACTTGCATTCATTGCCCTTGTACCATTTCATTTCTAATTCCTCCGTTATTGGTGTTGATCTTTTTTTAGTTTAGATATTTCTAAAATTGGCCAATGCAAAGTACCTGAAGTGAAATTTGGTGTGCCAGATTCCCACATTGTACCCTGTGTGTGTGTGCGTGTGTGTGTGTGTGACCACTGAACAAGCCCCACCTCAGTGTCTCAACAGCTCAGCGGTATGACTAAGAGAACAGCAATGATGCACTTGAGTGAAATGTTCCTGCCGTTTCCGTTCGTTTTGAAATCCCCTGTAATAAAAAGTTCTCATATCAAACAACCCTGCAAATGTTTCAACAATGCCTAACAGCTCTTTGTAAATATTTATTTTTCCACCCCTCTTGTGATTATGAATGGAGGACGAATGAAGGGAAACATGCGTGTAGGTTTGAAAAGGCTTTTCATCAGACCTGTCTACCCTGACTGTCTTCATCCTTTAGGAATGCTGTTGTTTCTCCAACAGTGCGGGTCAAACAGTCAGACAGGTCAAGTGCAGTAAAACAACTGCATCCATAAATGGTTTTGAACTTTACAGCGCTGTCATTTACTCTTGTATTTGTAAATAAACTGTAGCAGACTTTACCAGACTGTTAGGAAATAAATCCAGTTTTTTTTTAATGAGGGTATCCTAGATGTGGGATTACAGAGTGATTCAGAGGAGCCTTCATTTTGTTTCTAATTTCACTTTTCAGCATGCATACAGGATTAGTAACAGTAAAGCCATAGTTCAGATGTGAATCATTCAGTGCTTGCCAGCTGTCTTTGATAATGCAGTAAGCCTGAAAAGTGTGTCTCTGGTCACTAGAAGAAGAAATTCCCCACACTATATTAAGTCATTAATTCAAATGTAGCCACGGTTGCCAGAACATATGGAATAGTTAGTGTATTTCACTCCATCTTATCCCAATTTGAGAAATTATAAAAAAGTCCTCTAATGTGTGTTTCACCACTATTATCTCTCAGTGGAGATAGTAACACAGAACCTAACCAGGGACTTGATTCTCTCCCAGATCAACCTGCTTAGGAACCTCTGCAATCAATGTCTTGTTAAAGAATGTATCACCAATGCTCAATCACTGGTGTCACTTTTCCTTTTCTCTTCAAGTTGAACTTTGTAGACACAAAACAGCATGTTTAGCTTTAATACAACTTTATTTTTCAAAGTATACAGTTTAACATAAAACAAAAAAAAGAAAGCATTGAATACTCATAAAGGATGCATTGAGCACTGTAGATGTGCTGTATGTGTGTAAGTTGAGTGTTGTTCTTCTAAAGATAAATATTGCACTTTTTCATTCATTATCAGCATAGTTTAGCCGACTCCCAGCACGCAAACTGAAGAGACCTTTTGAGACACTAATACTGAAACAATTTGGAGGAAGTCACAAGAAAACGTGGCGAGAAGAATCCGTGCTGATGGTTATCAAAGGGCAGGGGTGCAGCACCTGCTGAAAGTTCCACTCTTACTGATGCTGTGGACAGCTGGGCAGGTTGGCACCAACAGCAGTCCTGGTGTTCGGACCACATGTTTGAGACTGGCGCTCTGACATCACCTACTGATATAGTGGCGCTTTCCACCAAAACTGACAGAAAAGAGTAGAGGCGGTGGAAGAGCGTGACAAACGGGCGGCGTGGGGGAGAGGAGATTTTGTCTAAATGATCGTCTCAACATCGAAGAGCTTTGGCGTGTCTTTATCCAAACAAATGAACAGTGTGACGCAGGAGGAGCATCGCCTGTTTGTCTCGCATCCTTGCGAGTGCAGATTAGAAGTGACGCTGCATGCAGCTCTCAGGACACAGCCTCAGTCTCGCGCTCTCTCTCTCTCTCTCTCTCTCTGACATTGTTTCTTTTTCTGTCCCTCTCTTCCTATGCTCTTATTCTTTCTCACGCACTCCGGTAGTCTCCCACTGTGCATTGCTCTCTCTCTCTGTCTCTCTCTGTCTCTCTCTCTCTCTCTCTGATGATATCTGGCAGCCATGTGTATGTATGTAATGTGTGCTTGTGTGATTGGACAGCATCTGGAGGCAGGTTGCAATCACCAGAGAGGACCTGCCACATACGGACATTTTTTTTCTCTCACCGGGCTTTTACCATTACTCGGATGTTCTCAGGGTTCCCTCTTTCGCTCAAGGAGATCCCGCAACACCTCTCTGGTTTTCACTCCCACCGTCTACCCTTTTTTCACCTTTTAAGGTGGACATGGATGCGTTCATCTGCTATGGATTTGTGTCAGAGGTTTTGATTGAAAGCTGAAAATCAGTAGTAGTAGTAGGCCAAAGTGGAAACAGACTCCACTGGGATTGGATTGGAGAAACTGTGGTATCGTTGGATCGTTTTGTATCAGAGTGGAAGTGGTTAAATTTTGTCCTCAAGGATGTTACCCCTTCAACCCTACCCCCCTCCAAACAAACACACACACACACACACACACTCCGCCCTGTGGCAGCAGAGCTGGATTGAGATGCTGACTTCGTCCCCTCCGCTCAAGTCACATAGGCTTGTAGGTGCCAGAGGTTTGACTTAAACCCCGTGGTATGTCTCCCATCTTGCACGTGCCAACTTCCTGCCACAAGTGCACGTGATGCACAGCAGCAGAGCACTCTGTTTTTTTTTTTCTCATTCATTCAACAGAGCTATTCAAAAATAATGAAGTCATGCCTTCTCTAACGGCTCCAGACGCTGATGTCATGAACATCAGCTTTTTTCCCCTCTTAAATCTTAAGCTCAGTGCGAGAGCGCCCGGTGCGCTGGAGAGGAATCCTCCGTATCGACACAGACCATCTCGGAGGATGCTGCAAGGACCGAGTCCATGCTTGTAACTTGATAATATAGTTATTTCCTGGCTTGTGTTCTTTTTTTCATCCGGCACGGAAGGGGTTAACAGGCTGTGAATTCTTGATTGCCAACTCCCAGGATTGTATCTCCTGTAACTCAAATCAGGGCCATCTGCGCTGGGCGTATGCCTGCCTTCCCCCCTGGCCTACTGCACTCAAAGGCTCTCTGTGCTGTGGTTTGCCCGGCCCCGTCACGTGACTTCTCTGAAAATGCCCCCTCCCTCCTCCTCCCTCTTTATTTCCAGTAAACTGTTTGAAAGGAGGGGGGTGAGTCAGAGTAAAACCAGCTTCCCTTTAACCACAGCTTGTTAAAGAATTTGTCAACGTGGACTCAGGGGTGCATTTTTTGTGTGTGTGTGTGTGTGTGTGCTTGCGCGTGCACGCTTCCGGATAGATTTGAATGCGTAGCTTTTCTTTTTTCTTGAAAGGGGACCGTAGCTTCTATTGCGTCAGGAGTGCTTAATCACTCCACTTCCTGTGCCAGAGAGAGCAGGCGCGGGCTTGTCAGGAGTTAATGAGATGAACTTTAGCCATCTTCGTGTCGGGGGGCTCACGGCCGCTTTCTGAGATGTGTGTCTTCTGTGTGAAAGACTTTCATTGAGAAAAAAAAAAGAAAACACAGAGAGAGGGGGAGAAAAAAATGTGCGTGGGTGTTGACTTGTGTAAAGGCTATGCATAGATTTTTCCTTGTCTTACACTTTAAATTTCCACATGGAGCAGAGTGCCTTGTCGCTGCCTGCTTTTTATCTACGTTTGAACTCTGTACCCCATCAGCACTACTAAAGACTACTGAAAACAAAGTGTTTGCTTTGTCAACCTTTTCACTACAAGTCCACTTTTTTTATGAGAGAACCCCCTGACCAACTTTCCAGCAAATCCAAAATAAACCGATATCACATCGTACAATAAAGCATTTCATGTCACTATCATAGTTCTTTCACAATCCTGACACTTGAAACTCAACCTGACAGTATATCAGTAAATCCACAAAATAAAGAAACATTAGTCCTTTTATTGTTTTGGGTTGCTGTATCTAGTAAAAATAAATAAATAATGTTTTCCCTGTGGGTTTCTTTTTATAGCTCTCATCACCTGGCAACTGTAACCACAGAAACCTATTTTTGAATTGAAAATGAGAATTAAATCAAATTTTCAATTAATGATCCAGGTGCCACAATTCCATAAATGCTAATATTGTGACGAACATTCTGCTATTCCTCATTTATTAAATCAAATAAACGACGGTATATTTGCTGTGATTGAATCAAAACAGATGTGGCACATTTATTATGTTTGAAACAACGCACCAATGTACCATTTCATTTAAAAGAGTAAGACACAAAACCGGTAAATTATGGTTTGTGAGTAGCACGTGTAGTTTGATTATTCAAATTAAAGTGGGCTCAGTTCCCCACAGAGCTGGGCGCCATGTGGGGTGACTGTGCAGACTGCGAGTGGAGCATCTGTGCCGTTCAGCCAAATCTGGAACCAAAACCTCCACAGTTTTAATGACGCTGCACCCTTGACAAGATCTTACCAAATGTAATTGCTGCTAAGCCCTGCAGGCCGGCGGTGACGGGGGTGGGGGGGCAAGTGGGGTGGGGGGGAGCCAGGCAACCCTTGGCAAGCTGCCTAGTAAAGATGGTGATTTTCCATAAGCTGCCAACAACAGAGTCTGAATGTCTGAACCTCAGCCATCCAAGATAGACGCTTCTCCTGGTTTAGAAATGCAGAATAGAGAGAGAGTCCAAGTACATAGTTCAATTATAGTAAATCACAGTGTCACAAGTTCACACACACATGTACGCACTCCCCTTCACACCCTCCCCTCACCTCCTCAGGGACCCTTTGTTCACGCTGCGGGGATATTTTCATCCCGGCTCTCATTGCGCGAGCCAATAGCTTAACTACGGCACCTAATGTAAACAATGCATGCGTCATGATGTCAGAAA
This sequence comes from Leptoclinus maculatus, assembly GCA_032191485.1. Classification (NCBI taxonomy): domain Eukaryota; kingdom Metazoa; phylum Chordata; class Actinopteri; order Perciformes; family Stichaeidae; genus Leptoclinus; species Leptoclinus maculatus. The sequence goes on from JAVDOI010000001.1 coordinate 2,949,294, forward strand.
ATGAATGGGATTTACAGGCTGTCTCCATGGCACTAATTGTTTCTGCAGGGTTCTGTCCGCACTGCAACACCGGCAGTCGTCAGGTGTCCCCGGTCCAGACACAGTCCTCAGCGGTTCAGCTGTAAACCATCCATACACATTCCTTCCTTCCCTGTCTCCCACCAGCTGAGCAACTCACACACACACACACATGCGCACACACACACACACACACACACACACACGTATGCACACACAAGGGACAGGCTAGAATTAAAACTACAGGCAAGTCCAAGGAGAAACCTTCATGATTGGACGTCAGTGCAGGCAGAAATTCAAATTGTGAACCAATCAGATTCTGTGTCCCTTCGCTCCCCCCACCACCACCTTATTAGGCGACCTCCCATGTCTCTCAAGTTTCCTGACCGCTTGGTTGCACCCTGTAAAAATGGTCATCAGCACTGTACTGGTTTTGTTGACCATATTAGGTATGATCATGTATTGCCCGCCCCCTCCCCTAGTTGAAATGAATATGATGTTTTAGAAACTGAGGCCTTACTTTTTAAAAGAAAACCATTTTTTTCTTGTATGTTCATATGAATAGGCTTTTTGCTTTTGTTTTTTTGTCAGTTGATTCGATATTATTTTCGGTCGGAAAACTATGCTTTGAGTGGGGAAATGTACTTCCCACACAGCAAACACTCATTAAGGATATTTAAACATCAAATAATAACACAGGCCACTAACTATTTGAGAGTTTCATTCAAAAATGTGCTGGATGTATTTTTTGGGAAATACTTTGCTACATTAAAAGCATTATGAGAACATTATGAGAACATAAATGATTTGGTTTGGGAAAAATAAACTATTTTCTAAATGTCTTAAGTTGTAAGTTCCCTTTAATACCAACATAAATATGTGTTCATATCAACAGTTGAAGTGTGAATTTTTCTAAATAGAGGATATCTTAGTTTACTTCATACATTTCTTTTATCAGCAGTTAAATAATGAACTGTGAGTGCTTCACATTCACTTCTATTCTGTTTAATCTAAAAGGCACAAAAAGATGCTTTTAATGCCAAACATCTTCATACTTTAATAGAGTCAGAGCAATCTATAATATACACATTTGTTACAGTAAAAGACAGATTTAAATTAAAGCATTTACATATCTTATTTTTTAGCACAATTTTATGTAAGGATAAAGTAAACATACATTTAAGCTTTTATTCTACAAAAAGACAGCTGTTGCTTATAAAGAGCTGTGTAAACAAATGCTTCAGCAAAATCTAATATGACTTAAATATCATTTATAAAAATAAAAAATAACTTTGATCTGTTTTGAACTTCACAGCATTTAAAAAAAGCAGTAATAAAGTTATTACATTAACTTAGCAAATAAAGAAACATTTTGTTTTCATGAAAAAGTGCAACAACTTCAAGATAAGTTCAGACAAATGTAGAAATAATAACGAATGAAAGCCGTTCTGCCTGTAAAATCTATATATTCTACTGCCAACAGATCAAATTACTAACTTATTAAAGGCTACAATATAAAAAGTCTTGTATCAAATATATTTTTTACAATGCAATGTCCTCAGTAGCTTTGATTATTTTAAGAGTTTTGATTTCCACTCAGAATCAAAGAAATTCTGTACAAAAAACAATGAATTTAAATGTAACAATGTTAAATCTAGCACGGTATGGAAGTAATCATTTCATAAATTACCTAGATATTGAATGCGTCTTCCAGAAATATGAAGACTCCTCCATCAGGGCTTTCCTTTGCATCCCCACTGTGTTCCCAGAACAGTTAAGTTCAAATCCAAACAGATTAAGGCTCCTCTTCCCAGAAAAGGTATATTAGGGAAAAATCTGTGACATTGCTTTGAAAAGAGGCTTTTGTTCACACCGTCGGGAGGAATCGGGCCAGACCAGCAGAAAGAGCAAGAATATGTGAGTCACTGGAATGACCAGAGTCTGTTCTCTTGTTCACACATTCCCAGTGACAGTGGAATTAATAACTGGCACTAGATGTTGGATACATGCTACAACCAGTTCAGAAACCTTCATAGAATAAAATAGAATAAAGAAGCAGTTGAGCCTGGTAATTCTTTTAGAGTGTGTGGCAGGTGAATCTGGGTTTTACAGCCGGGAACATGAAGATATTCATGTTGGCAGGACGGTCATGAATTTAGCACAGGACTTAATTTAATTGTGAAACACACCTTTTCCATTCAAACATTGAAATAAATAGATATTCTCTTTAACAAGTTGTTTATCTTTAGGTCAGTAAATGTTTTTTGGGGATAGATGTACACAAGCAGGCAACTTACTTCACCAAGAGCTCCTCATCACTTACACTTTTATTTTGGTGAATGTAGAAAAATTCGAATTCAAACTGTGAATATTTTAAAGTGCGTGTTTGGGGATCGGGTGTTAGAGTTTATTATCATTTAAAATGAAGCACGGACACTTGGGAGGGTTTAGAAACGCATTCTAAGATCTACTAAGTGAAAATCACTCAATGCACATTTCATTCAAATATATGTATTTTCATGTTGAAAGCAGTTTGCACAGCTGTACGTGTAATTTCTGAGTATCTAATTATTCCGTTTGTCTGTTGTAATCTATAAAGTTCAATAATTGATTTCAACTGTTTGATGGGATTTAAAGGAGGTAGAAAAACCTCCAGTTGCAGCTTTCTCTCATTTAAAAACAAGCAGAGATTTAAAAAAGAAAGACTGTTCATTCATTTTTCGTTTCATTTGGACACTAATATGTTTTTAAATATAAAATGGAAAAAAAATAATGTCAGTACACAACAATACTTTTTAAATAAGCTGAAACATCAACATTCAGAGATGATGGAGAAATCCTAAAAGCAGATATTTGATTATGAAATGTTATCTTAAATTAGGATATGATCCTAAATGTTGCGTTTGATTTAATGTGGCATTTGAACGGGCTTCAGAGCATTCATTAAAAATCATTCCAGCTGGCTGCACACATTTAGTTTACACACTTCTGAGATATTCCCTCTTCCACGGAAAACAACTCTTTGCTCTAAACTGCTCTTCAATAAATGTTTCAGGAGCTCAGTTTATTATTTCAATCCAAACAAATCTACCTGTCAATCTGAAATGCACCAGAAATTAATTGTGAATTATTTATCTTGTGAAATATAAATCCGTAATAATCATTTTAAAGTGTTTTAATCTGTCGGACATAATCCAGTATTTATACGGTAAAGGTGTGATATGTATCTAATAGAAGCTGTACAACAATAATTAGAATAATAAATTATTGTTATTTTGCAATTAGCTGTGTTGTAAAAATCAATGTCTCCTGTAAATAAATCAAAGTCTAAATGATGCATGCAGTATGAGATATGTATCAGCTAAACATCGCCACGTGTCTCCTGATCATTTAATCACACATTTTTCCCACTTGTGCTCTTTTTCAGGACTTTGCCTCCCGAGCACAAGTATCCGTGCAGAAGCTCATCCAGAGGGTCGGCTTCTTTGGGGTTCTAGTCTGTGCTTCTGTAAGTCAAACCTTTTCTTTATGTATACTATTCTTCATCCCCATTATCACGTTTCAACGCTTTAAATCATTTTGTCTTGTTCACAAAGCTATTGCTGTAATGACACGTGAGCGTCATTTAAAAGACAAATGACAGTTCTGAAGTGTTCATCGTATAAAGAAGAAGTAGATTTTATGAAATGTGATTTCATAATGATTTGACAATCATTGAACAGTCTCACGGGTCTATCGGAGACCTTCTGTAGGTGCACCTGTAGAATACAGATGGAGTACATTTCAATGCTGTGCTACATTGTTTCATGCACTTTCTCTGTGTGGTTTGTTTTGTAGTCCTTGAAGTGAATTTACACAATATCAAGTCTCATCGTCTCTATTGTTTCCCCCCAGATTCCAAATCCCTTGTTTGACCTGGCAGGAATAACATGTGGACATTGTTTGGTCCCCTTCTGGACTTTTTTTGGTGCAACACTCGTTGGGAAAGCAGTCATCAAAATGCACATTCAGGTGAGCTGCAGTTCAAATTCTATAAATCTATTTTAAATAAGGCCAGGAGGGATTTTACAGACTTGCGTACAGTAAAGCACTCTTTTCACAGCGCTGGATAAGTTGTGTTTGTGCCAAAGTTTGAGATTTGTTTTCTTTAATATTGTTCAGAGGGCGCAGAGTGTGTTGAATATTGAATCACACTCATGCACAGCCTCTCTGTACTGTAGTCGGCTGGTAGCAAGGAGGCCATTTTGTGAGGCCAAAGTAGGGGGAGTCAACCATTTTGTGATCGCAGCTGCTGCACCCCCAGTGCGTTGTACAGTAGACCAGTCAGACTACGGCAGATTGAGAATTTATGGGAAACTAAAGGATACATCCTCACCCTTGAATAAGAAAGTGCTGTTAGGAGACTTGGCATCCCAAACGTTTCTTCTAATCCTGGAAAATCCTCAATTTGTGTCCAGGAATTTGCAGTATGTCTGTGATTACCGTCAGAGGATCAACTTTCTGTTTTCTTAGCAAACGTTGGAATCTGCTCACTGTGATTCAGAGAGGAAGGGTTAAAAGCAAAGCTTTTTTTTCATTTAGCCTCATTCCTTATCTTATGCAGAAAGCATTGTCCTGCACCAAACTGAGAAAAAAAGGGTGGGGTGGGGGTCGAACCTAGTAAGCACAAGCTAAAGCTGATAAACATTGTCAGTGGGAGGTGATGGAGAAAGAGAGAGGGAGAGATTTGGGAGGGGGAGAGTGGGGGGTTGCATGCATGGCAGGAACAGTACCAGATTACACCCAGGGGTCCCAGGGGCCCCCCCAATGACAGAGGTGTGTCCCTCCCTCGCTCACGGAAAGAAAGACCTCACCCTGCTCTCCGGCATTTCCAGGGGTCCCAATCTCTCCGGTAGCTGCTTAGTTTCATTTTCTTCAAGCTCAGGTTTTGCTTCTAATGCAAATGATTCTGCAGTTTACAGCGTGTGAGCCGAAAACAAGAAGTATTAGAGGTGACGGTGTCCCTTAACGGCCAGGAGGGAACAAAAGGGGGATTTTGAGGCTTGTGGTGTGTGTGTGTGTGTGTGTGTGCGTGGGCGTAAAAAACTCAATGCCTCAAAGCATTTCTGTTGTACCTGTGATTCAGGTGTGTTCTCACTAGTCTCCAAGGAGAGGCTTTTTTGTTCTGCCCTGCCTCCACCTTTCATGCTCACTAAGCTTCACATCTGAATGTCCACTTTTGAATGGATACAGACGTCAGCGCCTTTATGATGCTGCAGGTCACTTGCGGATGATGGGTGATGTCATGGAAGATCTCGTGCAGCCCTTGAGATAGACAGGAGTCCGACAGAAGAGTGTGAGCGGATATGGGTTGTCATATAGCGAAAGGGAAATGAGAGAGATGTTTTACACCCTTTGACTTGTTAACACGACCGTTAACGCAGGATGCACTATTCTCCTTGTTACTGTCAATTCACTCAGTGCACCTCCTGGTTTGTGATAATGAGTGTTCCTTTTCTGTAAACGATTGAGAAATGATGTAATGCTTCCCTTGTTACTGTGAGTGTGTGTGTGAGTGTGTGTGTGTGTGTGTCAAACTGGTTGTGACTGGAATGTGCGTAGCTCTTATCAGTGTTATCAGTTAACTGAAATTAGCGAGTGCAGACCGTGTCACCGTCAGTTTCCCAGCAGACACATTTAAGGCCTCTGAGTCAGCTTCCCTGTGTCGGCCATGTTGCCGTCCCTTCCTCCATGCTTAATGTGGGATGACGGATAACATTTCTCAGTGCCGTTTGAAGAGATGTGGGTGCACAAAATCAATATTTAGGTGCAAAACTAAAATTGTCATGAGGGGATTTACTTCCTGTGCCGTAACATTTTGACTGCGACTCACTAATTCTGTCTAACCTTCAATGAACACCCACACAGATTACAAGACTAGCAAAGGACATGTATGACCTAGATGGCCTGTTACATAACCTGACAAAGAACACTGTAACAAAGCTGATCAAAGACTGCTGTCACATGAAATTAAAATCGTTGTTATCTTCAGTGTAACCATGTAGATGTGACGTTGTGGGTGTTGTACTGATGGGACTGTCACATTTATCCCTCTTCACTTATAGTCTCATTTATTTTACTCTGTATATGTTCAAAAATGTTTTCCATTCTACACTTTCATTGTTTTTTAAATGCCATGGAAGTTATTGGTGGTCACTCTAATCCTCCCAATTAGGCCAGTTTGCAGCATCTGCACTTTAAAACCTCTAATCAATATATTCAGTACTCAATAGCCAATGGAGGTCCATAATTGAGACAGATCTGCATGTCAGAAAGTAGTGTTTTATTTTATTTGATCAGTATTAGCCTGTTGCAAAAGAATATTCTGCTTGTCATGAGGATCAATTCTACTTCAAGTGAAATAAGGTGAAACTAAATAACATTTGACTAATTGTGGCCCAAGTTAGATAAGACATTGTTCAACAGCAGAATATATATTTTAATGTGAAACTAACTACACATTTATATGGAGTGAAATCGTTATGGCTCAATCATTACATAAAATGGAAAATTCTCTATGTCTCATCTCGTATATCATTTTATACACTTGTCCCTGTAATTCGGCAGTATATATTTAGTATCTTTGGAAACCTTGGGATCTGGACTAGAATTTAAAATAAGGTTCTGTGGGTTTGAACAATCCTTTTCTGCACAACATAAGTTTGTAATGATGGACCCGCCAAAAGCTCTGTTGGGTTAAGCCTTTCTAATGGCATGTTGAAGGCAACCTAGATGTTACTGGATCAAACCACATTTTTACTGCTCAAAACGCATGTTTGTTTATAAGAATTCAGTAACAATTCAAGAGGGCAAATATCGGACCTTTGAAAATAATCAGGTAAATTATTGGGTGCATGTCCCTGCCCCCCTGCAGGAGGACACAGGGCTGATATGAGCCAGAATGGCTGCCAGTTGCCTTTCTGGCCCGATGACTAAGCAGGAATCAGAGTGGACAGGAGCCGGCCTCCAGCCCCCCTCTGAAGCAATGACACATCTCCTTTGATTCCTCTATCCATCCCATCCTTTATACACACACTCTCTCTTCTGGTGTGATATGCTGACCTAGTGTACTGTGTTGGTCGTGTGTCATAGAGCCTAAGCCTTTTATTTATTGCCCTCCATGACAGAAGGGCGTCTTCATGACTGCTTCTTAGACCAAACCGCAGTGGCGGAACAAGGCATGGGCTCGGGCATAATGGGTAGGTGTGTGTGTGTGTGTGTGTGTGTGTGTGTGTGTGTGTGTGTGTGTGTGTGTGTGTGTGTGTGTGTGTGTGTGTGTGTGTGTGTGTGTGTGTGTGTGTGTGTGTGTGTGTGTGTGTGTGTGTGTGTGTGTGTGTGTGTGTGTGTGTGTGTGTGTGTGTGTGTGTGTGTGTGTGAGATTGTCTGTGAGTGTGGGAGTTAAAGAATTACTGATCAAACTATGATGCACATGATGCCTTGTTCTGCGCCCCAGCAGTGACCTCATGGTTCAGTAACTGACTCGCTCTTTCTGTGTGTTTCTTTGTCATACAGAAACTGTTTGTGATCGTCACCTTCAGCAGGCACATAGTGGAGCAGATGGTCTCCCTCATCGGGTGAGTAGGCCTCAATTTGTGTGTGTCAGAGTGTGTGTGTGTGCTTGTGTGTTTGTTTGCTCACCAAAAGTACCCTGTGGGGTGTGCAGCTATCACATGAAAGAGTTGATGCCAAACTTGACGGTTGAGGGACCTTTTTTAGGTGGCCGTGTCCCTTTGTGTGAAATCTGCCTCCTCCTCTTTGTGACTCTGATGAAGGTCACGTAGAGTCAGAGGTGGCTTTGAATTAAACATGGTGAGTTATTTTTTGGAAGATGTCTTGTTGCTTTATCCTGCCTGCAATGCTTTGTGCAGACGTTGTTGTCACATTATGTTCTCCGTTGGGCCTCCTCACTCTGCCGTTATAGTCTACATTGTGATTCATGGCTGGGATTTTTCCACTGGATATGACTATGGGCATGAACTTGTTCTAGTTTCTTCACAGGATGGGATGAACTCTTGTCTGTCATAGAAACTTCCCCTGTGCTTTTTCTCTCATGACACACTGTTGTTGCTCCTACCTACCTACCTGATCTAATAGGGAGCTCAAGCCAACAGAGAGGGCCTCTGCTGAGTATCCAAAGATGGTTTACCCTGATCCAACCTTTCATTCTTTCAATAAAATAAGGCCCTTCAGGTGTCAGACCACTCAGACAGTATGCACTAATGTTTTATTAGCTTGAAACATCTTGGGAGAAAGAAAATATCGAGCTTAAGTTACAGATGAGAGTGATTTCACAAAGGAAACTTATTTGTGCCAGTATTTATTATCCACCTAGTCAAATTCCTTGTATGTGCAACATACGTTGGCAATTAAACGGTTTTGATTCTGATTCTGATTTGTTCAAACCAAGCTGTAAACAGCATCAGAATTTACAAATGGCATTATGTTAATTTGTGAATTAAGATACCGGTTTTATCATGAAGCCATCAGACACAGCAGGCTGCTTTTGAAGACAAAAAAATAAAAAGACAGAAATGTTTCAATCCCACACGCATGCAGATTCTGGGCTTCTTGGAAATAAGAGCTTGATGTAACCTGAAAGAGCCTTGGTGCTGGGTGTGGGTGCTGATGGGTGCCATGATGGGTGTCCTTGTAGAGATGCCAGGGGTTGCAGCTGGAAACTGCCCTTGACACACCTGCTGGTGGGAGTTTGTTTATTACACACTCATGCGCTCTCACACACACACACACACACACACACACTCATGCGCTCTTGATCTCTCTCTCTCTCTCACACACACACACACACACACTGAAATCAGTTGATGAGATTGCATCAGCTCTCGTCCTTGCCATGTTGTCTTTTTGCACATTTAATTTGTTTCTAAAATTTATTTTGGAAGTCTTTGTCCAGAGACGTTAGCTTAAGAAGCTGCTGTTGCTTTCTTCTCCATGTGTGTATTTAATTACACATGTGTTCTGATTGAGGTCTAATCAATGAAGCTGAGATAGCACAAGCTACACCAAAAAGTTTTTAGGTGTGTGTGTGTGTGTGTGTGTGTGTGTGTGTGTGTGTGTGTGTGTGTGTGTGTGTGTGTGTGTGTGTGTGTGTGTGTGTGTGTGTGTGTGTGTGTGTGTGTGTGTGTGTGTGTGTGTGTGTGTGTGTGTGTGTTGGGTTGTGAAAGTCCTGTCCGCTCTTCTCAGTCACTGTTCATTGAGCTGCAGACTCAAAGCGACAGATGATTGGTTATTGACAGGTTTCAGTCTGACTCACTGCCCGCTTCTTCTCTAAAGGAAGTTTCCCTCATTACAACTTGTCAACCGTCAGCTTCCTTCCTCACTGAGGCCTTTCCCCCCCTCAGCTCTGATTCTCACTCTCACTCACACATCACCTTATGAATGGGTGACAGTCTTTCAATTTTAACCCTTTAGGCACAGACAGACCGCAGTGTCAGTGTTAACTGTGCAGGTGCTTGAAACTAAATTTACACCTTTACACCCGCGTAAATGCCAGCACCTGCAGTAGCCCCCACCCACTGTGCCCAGTTGCAAGTGCTTGCACACACACGTACATACATACACACACACACACACACACACACACACACACACACACACACATACATACACACACAAATGTGTCCTCTGGATGGCCTCTTTCTGAAAAGTCAGTTATACTATACATCTCGTTTGTTTTTTCCCTCAATTAAGCCACAGGATTTTTACAATGTTTTCAGCGGGACAATTAACACCTGATTTTAAAAAGAATATTTACTCCAAATTTATCGAGTGTATGCAAACAATTTTTTGCGAAATCTCTATTTCTTGGTCTTGCATAAACAGATTACTAAAATAATTACTTACCCAGCCATACCTGCATAAAATGATTGATGTTTTTGAAAATTCTTGCACAAATTACTAATTTGCTGTGTGGTCTGAGTTTTATAACATCTGTGGTATTTTTTTATTTTCCTTTGTAAAATGGTTTAAGATTGTGGAGCATTTGTTCTCCTTTTCAGCTGTTTTTGCTTAAAGATTAAATACTAAAGACACAATTTGTCTCTTTATTTAAAAGACACAATTAGTTTTTGTTTGCTTGGCTCTGGATTTAGTATCTGTAAGCTTAGGGAATAGTATTTGTCTTTGTCGGTGATTTCCATTCTCACATGACATAGTGATAACATAACGATCACACACTGAAAATGTACAAAACACGAAACCGTTACCTTTTCTTATCTTTTTATTTCACATGATTTATTTATTTTAAATTGCTAACCATTTAATTTAAATAATTGATCAGCTCCCTGACAAAACACACAACATCTTTCACTAGAACATTAGAACATTAGAACCTAACAGGAGTCACTTTCCTAATCCCCTGAATTGCTTGTTGTAGTGTGAGTTTAAATAGTAGTGAAAACTGATCAAATCAATGTACATGTGTGAGCATGGTGGTGCCTCTTTGCTTTATCTAAACATTTATTTCATAAATCCTAAGTTAGATATAATAATGGAGAGCTGATTGAAACACGGGCTGCTGGCTACATGCTGTTTTGTGATTACAGTACAGCATTATAGTTTGGTTATATTTTCATCTGGTAAATATTCTTAGAATGATGATGATGGATATTTCATCACTCAACTGGATGTGTCCACACATTTTAAAGTTTCATGAAGAATATATTTTGTCACTTAAATATGGCAATAAGAGTTCATGATGTCGACATATTATGTCTGAATTAATTTAATAAATGTTATTTACAAAAGTTGGCCTTTTTTTAGGGACGTTTCTAAAGGTTTTCACTTATTCATCAGCAGTTCAAATCAGGAAAGTAGTGTTTCTCTGAATGACAAAGTGTGTTACTGGAACTCAGCCTCACAAGAGAGCTTTGGATCTCGTCATGAGGCTTAAAACTGCCTCTGTTAACAAAAATGACCAACTCCAGAGTTTTTTTTGTTTATTTTACATAAATAATAAATAAAATAAAATGTAGAGAATATGCAAAGTATCTTTTTTAGAACAAGTTGAACACGAGTGACTTAAAGATTTCCGTTTTTCGTTGATGACTGTCTGATGTTCCTTTTGAGAGTGAGACCAAAAAAAAGTGTTTGGTGGAAAAATAAGTTCTGTCCTTTGACAGTTGTTAAATCTTCTTCTTCCATTTTCAACTGTTTTTCTAATTAGTCTGTTTGGGGGGGGGGGGAAAGAAATGCGTGTCAGACATTTGAAACTTGATATATTACTTCTTGGTGTGTATTGTGGAAACCGATTTATATATCTCTGTTTGATGAGTTCCACTCTTGTCTTGCTGCCGTGCAAAGTATTTACGGTTGAATCTAGAACCCTCTGTCAGCAGTAGCAAGATAATAATAAAGATAATTTCTGCTTTGAAGTGCCACAAAGTCACAATAAAACCCTCCTCGTATGCCTTTTGGGCTGATAGCGAGAACTGATAACCAGGTCTGATGGAGCTGTGTGTCTGATCAGACTTGTTTCCTCTGTCCTGTGACTAATGTACAGATGTCTCCTCTTCAAGGACGGCTGTGCGTGTACAGTCATTGTTTAAGTCAGGAGAAATTTTGCAAACTCTTACAAAAGCGAGGCTTTGATCAAGATCTGAAGCAGTTGTGCTGTCCAGCAGGTTTCATGCTGTTATTTAAGTGTTCATTTTGCAGTTTTTTGCCTTTAGTCATAAAAAATCCTGCACAGGTTTTCCATCTTTGTCAACAAATCTTGAGAGTTTGTAGATTTGATAGAAATAAAAAAAGTCCATTGAACAGAAAAAAAGTACACGGTTGTTCTTTTTTTCTGTTAAATGGACTTGGCTTCTATTTTTACAACAAAACTTAAACTTTTTAATTACATTTTATCATCCAAATTTGTAATTATACCCAAACTCTATGGATCTCTCCCTGAACACTTAGTCTTATACCACAACATGCTCATTTTCTACACTTGAGTTTCCTTTGAGTTTTGTGTGCTAGTGAGGTCAGTAAGCCTAGATGGACTACAAAGTACGAGCATTACCCTGCTGCTGTGCTCCATATCATTTCAGGAAAACAGATTAATCTTTCTCTGTGCCCAGTCCTCCCTGTCCTCCTTTCTCTTATCTCAGCTGGCGCTTCGTCAGCCAGTGAGGTGGTGATATACAGCAGTAAGAGCGCAAAATCAACCGTTGCATGCAGTAATGGAACGGGGAGCTTTCCTGTGTTTGACATGCCGTCTGGGCCTCCGGTCCCCTCGTTTACACTGTTGTGAGTCGCTTTGTTTTAGCTGAATTGCTAACTCTGATTCATGCCACTTTTATCGCAGCCATATGTGATGATACGTTGAGGAGGAAAAAATAGCTGTCTGCAGGAGTCCAGTGTGTTTACACCGTGTGTCACCACTGGGTGACTGTGGTGGGATTGGGTTTAGTTGCTGTAGAGGTCTGGGAGTGTGAGGTGATCGTGTTTGTGAGAATGTGGAAAAGAGAGAAAATAAGCGAGGAGCAGAGACAACAAGAGAGACACCATTACAGTTTAATCCTATTATAGCTCATCTTCTGGCTTTGCACTTAAAATGACTGCTCTCAATAATCCATCATCTTGATTGAGACACTGTCTGTGTCCTATATTATTGAGCTCGACAAATCCCTCAGACTCTTGTGTCAAGGAAGTTCTATCACTGTTGGGCTCTCGGGGAGAAAGCCATTGAGATGCAGAGAGGAAGAGATGAGACCTGAAAAGGTAATCCAGTAGAAACCGGTGCACGTCTCCATGAGAATGCACCCATTTACATGCCAGTCCCTCTCTAAGGCGAGAGTCCATTACCAGCACAATGGGCCCGCAGATGGCTGGTCCATCCACACAAGGCTGTCGGCATTCGAGGACCACAGCAGGCAGGCCTGCTCAGCGGGAGGCCTGGGGAGAGTCACAGGTCAGGGCACGGCGGCCTGGGGTTGTATGAGCCGCTCACCGGATCCTACTGGAACTTGAATTGATTTTTTTATTACATTATTATGAGAGTAACGGCTCAGTGGCTTTAGCTGTGATGGTATACCTTAACTATGTACTCAAAGGTTGTTATTGGATTAAGCATCATTTACACTGTTTGTTCTGGTTTCTTTCTGTGCTTTGGTTCTGTGTGTTGGTGAATTTTGTAATAAAAAGACCAACTTTGGAAGATATCCACTTGATTTAGCTTCAGACAGTATGAAAATGAGGGATTATTACTGCAAACAAATCCTATTTAAATATGGGCACCGAACAAAATCCATTATCTTCTTCTGTTCCTGTTTCTTACTAGCATGGAGGTCAAAAGGAATTCTTCTGTATGTTGACTATCAAACGACTCGAGTAAAGTTGGGTTACTGGAGAAGTGAAATTGCTGAGAAGCATGCAAGCTATTCTGGGTTTTCACAGTAGTGCAGTTATTTGTGTGCGTGTAAAAGTACTGGAGTTAGGGGAGAAAAGTCTGTTACTGCTTGTTTCCACTGAATTTCACCCATCTTGAACACACACCCTTCGCTCATATAGAAACTGTGGTTTCATGCTGAATGTGGGGTTGTCTGGGTTGTAGGTAACTGTGGCGTCGCCTTCTAAGAGTTGAAAGCAGGGAGGGATTTTTTTTTATGTTCCCTATGTCACAATATAAGTCTGTGTGAAGCAAAATGCACCAATTTGAGGCCAAGAATTTCCTTGATCAATCAATATTATCTGTGCAATAAATATACAGGACAAATATGAAAGGAAGCTTTTCTATGCCAAAGCGTATTAGTTTAAAGTATTTTACACATGGTGATGTGTGTTGCTTGTCCTCTTGTAGAAGAATGTGAGTGAAAGTGATGATTTTTTTTAACCATTCACACCTTTGTCACATGACCGATCCTATAAATAGCCCTCATTGAGCCATATGAGCAACGTCTTCCCGTTAACCCAATCTGCCAGAAGGGAGTATTTTCGCTCCCGTTAGTCACTGGGTGCTCTGGTCACCTGAGAAGCGCTCTGACAAAGATGGCATTGATCAGTCCTTCCATTGCCTGCCCTTTTCTCCTCAAACAGTCTGACGCCTCACTCGGGATGACGGGATCAGAGGCAAACATGGCAAGACAGTGGGAGTGAGGGATCGAGCGGCAGGTCGCGGCCGACCCTCTCTTTTTATACAGCGTTGTTAAGTTTAATGCGTGGCCCGGCGGGGCGTCCATTTTCTCATCTCCTCCACTTCCAGTGTGATTACCTCGGCCCACAAGCTCTGACAGAAATACAGAGGCAGTAACAGTCGGAGAGAGGTTTGACTCTGAGCCAAAAGGTCTTACCACAGACATTAAAAGTAATATTCAAATGTCAAGAAGACTTATGGTTCGGATTGTGTGCTGTAGGCCTGTGCCTGCAGGTAATGGCACCATGAGGGAATCAAAGGGGGTACACAAAGATCTGAATGTAATTGTAGCTTTGATGAGTAAGTGTGTATGTGTGATTTTGTGTGAGTGAGAGAAAGACACAAAGAGAGGGAGAGGTCAGATATGTGTTCCAGGTCTGGTGTCATATTATGTGCCTCTGGGGCACAGTGTGTGTCCCAGGACTTCCTGCTCTATTCATCCCGGATTCATTTGTTTTGGGTCCCGGTCTCACACTCTGCGGCGTTCTCGCTCATCAGATCCTTCCTACGCATGCTCAGGCCAAGGCGATGAAATTACTAAAGTATTTATTCATCAGGATGGCAACTGGCTTGTATGCTGTTTTAGGAAACAGTACGCCATTGATTCATTTTTAGAGCAGCTCATTTATCAGGGGGAACACAAAGCTGACCTTGAGCAGCATCATCCACTGAAGTGTATTGTTTAGTGAATCCCATGAACATCGTAATGTGTGCTGTGATTTCACCAGTTGTCACGAGTATGTGTGTCTTCGTCTATGTTGTGTGTGAGAGGAGTCACTCCAGACAGGACCTGACTCAGAGGCCGGCCGGGCGGCCTGCCTGGACCCCTCTCCCTCCCTGCCCTGCCTCCACCACACCTCATTCAAAACAGACATGTTGTCCCCCATCAGCCAGATTCACAACAGCGATTATTTGAGAGGGAGGAGAGATAGTAGGGAGGGATGTGAACACAATTTATTACTTTGACTAATTCTTAGAACGAGGCCGCCATGCGATCTTAAATCACAGTCATACAGTATAACTGTTTTATTGGGAAATAATGTAGTATTTAGCTTTTTATTCAGTTGTTGTTCCAGCACATGAAGACATTCTGTAGCATTCTGTCGCACAGACATCAGGAACTTTCACTTTTCTGCACTCGGTGGCTGCTAACCACAACCTCTGCAGCATGTGGAATCAAATGCATGGCTATACTGTATGTAAACTCATCAGAAACTTAATCAGATTGCTATAATCACTTTTGGCAATTTTACCTTTTTTTGTGCTTTAGTGATGTACAGACTTTGATGCAAAACAACAGATTGAATCGACCTTGCTGCCTGTCTTAACGACGAATACTTCTTTGCTGTTTTGTGAAGCAGTCACTTATAGAACAGAAGTAGAACGCACAGTTTAGAAGCGGATGATATACAGGTTTTGTGGCTTTTAATGGTAACCTATGTGGTTGTCTGAGCAGCATGTCACAGTGTATATGAACCACACAGACTGCATACAGTCCCACAGTGTACTGTATACTGAAAAAGTCCCTTACACCCACCTTTGTGCTCACTGGCTAACATGCTGTGTTGGATTAGTTGCATACATGCATTGAATACACAGAACAGTCGTACTTCAAACGGTCTCAGGTTCTCATTTATTTTAAGAGCCATATTCCACCCGTGACCTTGATTCTTTGGTGTGTTTCAGACCTTCACATTTATCTAGCATATCATAATGTGTTCATTTAACTCCTCTTGTCTTCATTTTTCTGAGTTGCTGCAAAGTTTCCCATTTGGGACTAAGAAAGTAGGAATACAGTGGGTGCGGTTATCACCGGGTCATTTGGTGTTCATTTGAAAAGAGGGCTAGACGTTGTCCCATAGGAAACAATGTCACCATAGATCCCACACAGCGACCGCTCCTGCCACCATGACATCACAGGATGGATGGAGTATCAGCGATGCCCTACACCTTCTCTTCTTCTGTTCTTCCACCTCCTCCTCTATTTCCAGGCTGCCTGTCGCTGCCACTCTACAAGCAGCAGTATGACTTGTCTGGATGTGTCTCCACTCACATCTGACTCATGTTGAAAGGGTCCAGGCCTGGTTACACAGCGACCCAGCAACCCCACACACCTCCACACCCAGACCAGGAGGGCCTGCATGCCGACCTGAACCTGGGGGGGGGGAGGGGGAGGTCGTAAGGGTTGGAGAGCTGTTTTATGTGGCTGTCTGAGAAGTGAGAGGAATAATAGACTTCTATAATTGGTGCCCCCTGATTTCCTGGCAGCACTGCGGGCACCGGAGAGGATAGCATGTGTCCGAGCTTGTGCGTGCGTGTGCGTGTGTGCGTGTGTGTGTGTGCTGGCTGACACAGATGGCTGTGTAGCAGGGATGTGATAAACACACTGGGCAGGGGATCTCCGTCCAGGAGTGGGCTCCATGCTTAAGTGGTGAAGTCACTGGGAAAAAGTCCGGTTGAACTGGAGGAGGAACACACACACACAGATATTACCTTACAGCATTTGCCCATGAATCAAAATTTTCCTCACAATAAAGTAAAAGACACTCCTCCATAATTCCATTATTTAATCATTCTAACAGTCAATGAAATCAAATTGGGGCAGTAGTAATTTATCAAGCCATGAGCTGATAAAAAGGAGTGAGTCGGAGCGTCGGTGTTTTGCACAGAGATGGTGTAGAGGTCAGAGCTTCAGTACCTCGGGTCAGAGCGCTGCCTAACCACAGTGTGCGTGTGCGTCTTGCGGCGTCTGTGCTGTTGTGTTAGGTGTGAACTGTGGCCCCGTGGAACATTGGGTAACACTAGCGATTGCCTAAGCCAGTTGTTGTGATGGTGTCGTAACCAGTTGGACCTGGCCAGGGTTTGGCTGTCATGTGAGCCCTTGTTCTCTATCATCCCCTCAGGACGTCAGGGCACGTGTGTGTATGTGTGTGTGTGTGTGTGTGTGTGTGTGTGTGTGTGTGTGTGTGTGTGTGTGTGTGTGTGTGTGTGTGTGTGTGTGTGTGTGTGTGTGTGTGTGTGTGTGTGTGTGTGTGTGTGTGTGTGTGTGTGTGCACACTTTTGGGATTTCATTCGCTTAAAGAACAAGAAATTGGGACTTTCATGAGTGTGTGTGTGTGTGTGTGTGTGCGTGCGCACGTGTGTGTGTGTGTGTGTGTGTGTGTGTGTGTGTGTGTGTGTGTGTGTGTGTGTGTGTGTGCACACTTTTGGGATTTCATTCGCTTAAAGAACAAGAAATTGGGACTTTCATGAGTGTGTGTGTGTGTGTGCGTGCGCACGTGTGTGTGTGTGTGTGTGTGTGTGTGTGTGTGTGTGTGTGTGTGTGTGTGTGTGTGTGTGTGTGTGTGTGTGTGTGTGTGTGTGTGTGTGTGTGTGTGTGTGTGTGTGTGTGTGTTGAAGTGCCGTTGGAGGTGGCAGCCTTCAGAAGGGGCAGACAGGTCAAAGGTCGCCTCTGACTCATGCCCAGTGGAATTTAGTTTTCACAAAACGAACCCAGGACGCCTAAACACGCTCCACACTCTGTGAACAGCAGCAGGAAGTGATAGTTCATTAAGAAAAGAGAGGCTGACATGGCCCTTCAGTAATAAAATGGCTGCAGGAAGGTGAGAGATGTGGGCTTTTCCTTCCATATCATCCTTGTTTAGTTAGAGCGTATTTTCCCGTCATTTCTTTCCTGATTATTGAGCAAGATAGCATCTTCTCTTGGTTAACGAGCTGACAGGGCCTGGTTCTGTGCGGGGGGTTTTGCAGGTGAAGGATATATGACTTCTTTGTACTCAAGGCAGTTTCCATCCATCATGAAACCGGATGTGTAATTTTTAAAGATGGAAATTTGGAGCAGAGGATGCTGTTTTGTACCTTTTTTTTTTTTTTTTAACCCGCAGCCCTGCAACAAGCATTGTACTCCAAAAGATACAAATACTGTATGTGCTACTTTTTCTTTGCAGCTGACTGTTCTTAAGAAACAGAATATTTCTCACCTGTAAGTGTGAAGATGTCCTTTGTGTAGTTCACAGAAAGTATTTGTTTTCATATTCTATTCTGACTTCTCTAGCAGACAGAGGTGATGTTTGTGTGAGAAAGGGACCTGTAGAGCAGCGGTCCCCAACCACCGGGCCGTGGGTCATTTGGTACCGGGCCGCACAGAAAGAATAAATATTATATTATTTCTGTTTTATTGATTATCAGAGTCTGAAAGAAGTTTTATTTTGAAAAATGACCGGATTCTCTCCCAATTTCATCCGCCTGTGGCTCTTGACATGTCAAGACGCTTGTCTCGGTCACGTTACCTCAAAAATGAAGCCCACAAACTAGTGAAAATGAGTAGAAAACCTTTGTAGAGCTTCTTTGCAAAGGGGGAAAGGCCCACTAAGGAGACAGAAGAAGAGCCTACAACTTCCAAGAAAAAGAAAGCTTCATTTAACAGACAATATCAGGAGTCTAATTAAATATCAGGAGTATTTCTGACGCGCAGTATATGTGGCGACAGAGGAAGATCAGCTGCTGGAGATTGTAAATGACGGTGGCCTTAAAAGTATGTTTGAGACAACAACTCTGCTGGTGTTTTGGATTAAAATCAAGGCTGAATATCCTGAGCACTGAAAACCCTGCTTCCATTTCCAACATCCTCTTTGTGAAGCGGGATTTTCTGCACAAAATTACGAAGTAGACTGGACATAAGGAACACATTTTGGGTGTCATTGTCTCCCATTACCCCAGGTGGGACAGTCTCGTTGTAGAGAAACAAGCTCAGGGCTCCCACTGAGTCAGCGTTATTGTGAGTTGTATTTTTTATGCATTTTATATTTGTTTTCATGTCGATCGTACCATTTTAATTCGTCGTGTTTATCAGCCACACCTTGAAGGCCGGTCCGTGAAAATATTGTCTTACATGAAACCGGTCCGTGGTGCAAAAAAGGTTGGGGACCTCTGCTGTAGAGGATGCAGGTCTCACACATCTTCAATAACGCCTTACCTTTTAATATTTACAATCATATTGTCTTTATTATTCAAAATGATTTTGGTTCAATATAAATAAATTAAATATTCATACTTCAAACTGTGTTTGTGTGTGTGTGTGTGGTGATAGCAACAGATCTCCTTGTTCTCCCTACAAACACAGAGCTGGTCACATCATGCAAATAGTGTTTCTCTGGTTTGATGCTCTAATCTAAAATGAACTAACGGGCAACATGGTTGAATTTGACCAAACACACTGTTGCAAATTGTCAAAGCGTTTTTGTCTTATTCATACGTTTATGTTGCACAGATGTGCTGTGTGACTGCACTGATAGTGACTTTGAAAATGGATCAGTTTGATGGAATTGTAGGATGATGGTGCTGCGGAGCTGTTCATTTAACAACAACAAAAACAGAACTTGGGTCACTTTGAATTTATTCTTGGATGAAGTGGTATTCCCCCTCTCAACACAGTCATTTTGCATACTTCAATAGCACAGACATGAACAAAAGAAAGGTCGGACAATTTCAATTTTGTCTATTTTCTGTTTTATTTGAACTACAGTCTTCTACCTGCATTAAGATGTACTGCTGAGCTCCTCCTCACATGTCACATAGAGTATAGTCTGTCATGTTAAACATTTTATATTTGTTCATTTCTTTAAATACCTCTGTTCTAACTTTTCATTTTATTTACTATATTAGATAACAAGTGTCTTGATAGCTTCACGTTTGACTGCTATATTTCATACATTCCTACAATCATTTGCTCTTAATATCTTCAACTCTACATGTTACCAAATTTGATGTTGATGAAGAAAATAATTTGAACACCCACTGCTTATGTTTCCTATTATGTGCAGGCATATAAAACACAGCTATGTTGTTGGTATTAAGCCACACACATTTACTGGGAATCATTTTTGTAACCCAGGCATGTAGAGCCGATGATTTTTGCACAACTTCTGGAAGTGATTCAGTCAATTGGAAAACGTCGGTTATAAAGTTTGATAAGATCCACACATGTAACCTACATTTTAAGACTTGTCATTGTTGTGATTATTATCCTTTTTTACTATCCAATATTTTCTCTCTTCAGCAGAAGAGACACATTTTATAAAACTGTTTGGATCAACTGCAATGTTTTTTAGACTGCAATAAATTAGTTATGTTCATTTATAATTTTGGATACAGACTCAAAAAATTTGTATTTTTCATACGAAATACATAGAATAATTATTTATGTTAATTCATTATTTTAATTAATGTACTGCATTGATTCATGTGAAAATTCATACTTACTTTCTGTCCTTTACTGCTTTTATAAATTATCCAAAAAACAGTTCAAAGAAAAAAACTATAAATTAAATGTAATTTTAGGCTCATATATGTCATATTTCAGATAAAGGCCGTGAGCTTTATTTCAGCATGTTGTGTATTTTATTAATTTAATTCGGAAGAAAATGATTAAATCTGATATGCATGTTCTTCTGCACGCCTACTTTAATATTTATATATATATATATATATATAAATATATATATATGTAAAGATCAGACTTTCTGCTTTTTAGAAAGTGCTGTAAATAGTTGTTCAAACTGATTAATTTCTCTGTTTCTGGAGGCCACAGTGTTTAGGAGACATCAATGAAAAAAGATACAAGTGAGGAGTTTTATTTTAGTCTCGTTTTAAGCCCAGGATTTTAACAAACCAGTTTTTAGTGTTTGCTCAGTAGCTGCAGAGTAAATATTTCAGGCTCATTGTTTGCCAAATTACATCTTATGGCTGTTGTTCATTTCAGCTTCTAGTTTTTTTCTCCCTCGTCTCGACTCAACAGAACTCCGAAAACACTTTTTTAACTTTCCAAACTTTTACTTAACATTTAAATCAACTTTTACTACAATCACTGAACATCATCATACTATTTATTACATATATTTAATGCATGCACACGTTACACAAATCTCTCATTTACTTCCAGTTAGAAGTCAATTTAATCTCAACACTAAGAAAGATGATATTGTGAACTTCTTTCACAGAAAGATGTTCAGCACTGGTACTTACTGGTTGTAAATCATGAACACACTTACAGTAGAAATTCTTAAATCCAACAATTTTCACAACACCCTCTGCAGAAAGTGAAAATATATTCCCAAAAAGCAGAAAATCACCAGATTTTTAATGGAAAGACCAAGAGACTGTCCTGACTGTGAGGCATTAAAACATGTTTTAGACTGCTCGCTTTGAGCTTCTTTGTTGGTGGATTGGCCCAGGCTCGTGACTCAGTATTGCTCATCGTGTAGGAGATGATTCGCCCGCCATTTCGCTCACTCTTTGTCCTTGCCTGTTTACTTTTATCTGCTGAACTAGTGTATTTCCTCTATGCTTTCTGATCTTTCTCTTTCTTGTGCAAACTCATATTCAGCTTTTCATCCAGGTTGTATCTTTTTTAATTAGTTTGGTAAGTTTCTGTTTGTGTAGATGATAGGGATTTTGTAAACGTGGGGGATGGGAATAGGAGAGGCTTTGTTTCCCTCCGAAACAAAAAAAAACCTAGCTTGATTTTTGATACCGTGTCCTAACCATTTCTATTGTGTCATTCCTGTCTGCTTTGCCCATTCACTTGTAGGATATCTATTACCTCGTATGAAGTTAATCATTACTAAAAGGCTTCCTTCTTATAAACTCAATCATTTAACACAATCTGGGTTTTTTTCTAACCACAACATAGGTGTGTGTGTGTGTGTGTGTGTGTGTGGAGGTGGAGGTGGAGGTGGGGAGGGACGGAAATGACTTGCCTCCCTCAGAGAAAGTTATCAGCCATAAACTCAACCGTATGTGACACGACTGCCTCCGCAAACCTGCTTTAAAGTCTTTGATGATGCCTCCCCAACGTGAGCAAAAGACGTACTAGTGGAACATAAGGAAAGTTTTGAAACAATAGCACGCGGGATGTAATTGACTGTGTATAGCCACAATAGAGAATAAGTGAAGGTCTTTAGTATGTATTTGTTTAGTGATTAATCACTAACTCCAGCCTAGGGATGGGCCACTGATTCGCTATTCCAGGGCATTCTCTGCGTCTTTTTTTCGTTGTGTGTGTGTGTGTGTGTGCGTGTGTGTTTGTGTGTGTGTGTGTGTGTGTGTGTGTGTGTGAGAGGGTGGGGAGAGGAGGGTGGTGGGGGGGGAGGGGTGCAGTAGTATGCTTGTAGTTGGTGGCTAAATCTTGTAAAAGGGTTTCCTAATATGGGCCGTCTCACCTAGCGCCCTCCCTCTGTGGGCCATCCCCCCAGATCTCAGCCAGTGATGGCACAGCTCGAGTACGACTCACTTCCTCATTAATTGGCTGAAACCAGTTCTTACAGGAACCGCCTGATAAATGTGAGAGTTCTGAGAAGTCATTCATTTCTCTGCGCTGCAGCGGCAGAGGAGGCACTGCAGGGGAGTTGAACGAGTTCACCGATGTGTGTGTGTGTGTGAGAGGGAGAGGAAGCCGAGTATGTGTGTGTAGAGCGAGAGAGAGAGAGAGAGAGAGAGGGAGAGAGAGGAGAACGGAGCCAGAGAATGTGGGTGACTACTGCTGCCGCGGCTGCTGTACGAGGACCGGCCAACTTTATTTATGCCATTTTTTTTAAATTGTCTTTTTACTTATTTGCTTTGTTTTTCAGCAGCTCTGTTTTCTATAGCTGTGGTACATGCTGTACTTTATTATTTCTGCGTGTGTGTGTGCGTGTGTGTTTATGTGTTAGTGGGGATGAGCGGTGAAGGGATCGTTGCTCTCCCCGTCTTCCTCTCTTCTCGGAGAGAGGAAGCAGGGGAGACCGACACTGTACAGGACATAGGACAGCATGCCTCCCTTTGTTGCTGCCCTTGGGCTGGTGAGTAACAATGATGTGACGTGATTTGTGCCCCCCCCCCACCCCCTACCCTTCTTCCCCCCCATGCCTCCTCCCCTCCTCTCTCTTTCTCTCTTCTTCCTCCTCCTCCCCCTACCCCCCCATCTCTCTGTTGGTTGAGGCAGATCTGTTCCACTGCTGGGTGCGGCACTGCAGAAGCCCTTCAGGGAGTACTTGGAGGCCCAGAAGGCCAAGCTGCACCATCAGGCTGGAGAGGGGATCCCAACTGTAAGTACTGGGCCTCAGCCCCCAGCTCACAGCCTCTATTCATTCACGTGTGCGCGCCAAGACAAGAATGCAGCCCCCTTACTTTTGCCTCTTTCACTCCTTCTCCCTCCACTTTTTTTCGTTGCTTTCTTCTCTTTATCTAAGCCTTCCTTTATATCTCTGACCTATTTTCTCTCACAAACACAATTCTGTTTTCAACCTCTTTACCTGAACCATGTGCTTTCAGATTTAAAAAGAAATGTAAACATTTTCATATATATTTTTCAAATCTAATTTCATGTTTATAAGAGAAATGTTGATGTTGTAGACTTTACTATAACCTGCAGTGATCCGGTAGATTACAGAGGCTTGTTTAGGGCCAGAATGACAGAGTAGGTTAGCGCTGCACTGGGCGGGCTGGAGGGGAGGAGGAGAGGGGCCAGTGTGGGGTCTGGCTCCACTCGCTGTATTGAACTGTACTACTGTAGCGCGGGGCGTGCTGACTCATGCTCCATGTTACCAATCGGGAGTGTGTGTGTGAGTGTGGTCACTCCCCAATGTGTCTCGCACACACACACTTGCACTCAATGCCCCGCCTGAACCCAGCACTGACTGTAGACCGGGGCGGGGGCCCCCGCTTCGCCAGTGACAATCCATCAAAACCCCCTGTCTAGAACAAAAAGAGCCAGTTGTAGCTGTAGCCATTTCTCTTTCAAAGCTTTTTTTCCCCCCCTCTATATTTCTCACTCCCTCTTTTTCTCTCTTTCCTTTAGTGATTCATTGGAAACGATGTTTCTCCTTTTAATGCGCAAGAAAAAAAGGATAAACTTTGAGTTGCATAAGGACAGATTAAGGCATTTCTAGAACAATGTTCCTCTTTTCTTGTAACTTGAGCCTCCTGCAGTTACAGGAGAGAAGCGAGGCAATTTAACTCGGTGGAGGCAGGTTGGGGTCAGTGGGGGCGTTAGGAGGGAGGACGGTGGGGGCTGCCGCGTGTTTTATTACCCCTGATCTCTATCTGTCCTGCACATGGAGCTGGATCCCCACCTAGCCTACAGCATCAGGAGCAGAGGGGAGAGCAGGGTGTGGGGTGAAGGGGGGTGGGGGCTTCAACTTACTGACCCAGCTCCTCTCTCTCTCTCTCTCTCTCTCTCTCTCTCTCTCTGTTCTTACTGTGGTTCCTGGCAGGAGGAGAGCTGGCTGCCGTGGCTCTTTGAGAAGGTTGTGGTCATCATGGTATGCTTCTTTGTCTGCTCCATTGTCAACTCCATGGCCCAGAGCTACGGCAAGCGCCAGCAGCAGGACAAGTACTCGGAGGGCAAAACGGAGTGAAGGCCAGATAGCAATCGCAGCCAACCATCAACTTCAGAAGCTCCCACCGATCCCGTACTCTTTTCGGCTCTCCCTCCTGGCTGATAACCTGCCATTATCTCAAGCAAAATATCAGCCTCCGACTGGTTTGCCTCTTGTTATTGTAGCAACATGTTTATGTTGAACTCGGACTTCCATTGACTTGCTTTTGAGGGCTTTGCGTTTGGTAGTGATTTCCGCAATTGTTCTCTGCAAGGTAGGTGCTTGTTGGGCTGCGTGTGAGTGAGCTGTTGTGCTGAACGTTCATGTTGGTGCTTTCATCCGCTCCTGAGTGAGAAGAAGCTGCTGGCCACAACTCTCCTTAGTGAGGCCTTAAGCCGCGCTGTTTGTTCACTAGAAGAGTCACTTGAATCCACTTTATTTGAATAAGTTAGGATTGTTACCTTTGATTGTGAAGTGAGTTATTTGTTCAATAACCAAATTATTTATTATCTATATTAGCTTGTTAATTTTTAAGACTGTATTCTGTATTTATTACTGTACTGTGTAGTTGTTTGTGGTAAGATAAGACACAATGATCGTCCCCTTCGGAGCCATCTCATCTCTCCATGTTGTAGAGTTCTAAGTCAGTTGCTGTAGAGATGTTAATGACGTTTCAAACTGTTGGCGGTGCTTTGGATGACCACTTCTTTTGTGTGCGCAGTGGAGCTCATCAAGGTACTTTTGGATGAGAAATGAGAAATCGGCCATGAATCACCCCGCTGTTCCCTTTGTCTGCCCTTATTGTTCTGCTTCCAGGAAGGGAGCACATGAGTCAGCCCGGGGCTACTTTACCAGATGCAGCCATATATTGAATCAGATCTACGGCCGTGTGCCTGTGTTTGAGACGGGGAGCGAGAGGCAGATAGTAGGTTGGGTTTGTGTGCCTGCCACATTTGTTGCTCTCCCTTTTATCTTTTATGGATTTCAGCAGATTGGCTCCACTAATAGACTAAGACTGCCTGGAAGTCTTAGTATAGCAGACAGTAGCGGCTCATTTAACTTAGAGACATGCTGTGTCATGGTAAGTGTTTTTCTTTGTCTTCACTTGTCCGTTTAGCTTTTTTTTTTTAATCCTCTTTTACCTCAGATGAAGATGGCAAGCTCGTGTTTGACATTACATGAGCATTTCTCTGCATTTTATGTGATCAGTGTTAATTTTTTTGCTCAGCGGATAACGTCAGCTGGCTCTCGGTATATGCGGTACCTTCTTTTTTTCATAATTGCCAGAGAAATGGGCTATTTTCTTCTCCCTCACTGTACCGCTGCTACGCTACGCTGGACTGAGCACAGTGGGCGCTAGAGCAAGCAGGGGAGAGAGGGAGGGAGAGAGAGAGAGAGAGAGAAAAAAAAGAAAGAAAAAAAAGAACCCTCGAGCGCACAGTGAAAAGCGTCTGTGCCGTTACCTCAGCTGAACCTTCGAATGAACTCGTTGCACTGCCTCAGTCACGGAGCCAGGAGACGAATCACTCGAGTAGATTCAAAACAGAGGGGCACTGTTGAGCAGGCTGAACCCTGTGCTCTGCACCAGCTCTAGTCAGAACATTCACATCTCCTCTTTTCTCCTGTCATGGTAAGTCGGATCAGGAATCTTTTTTTATTTTTTTTTTGTTCTCATTGTCTCTGTACATGCGTACGTCTCAGGCATGTCCGTCACTCTCTCGGCCTGTCAGATAGCTTATCAGACTGGTGTTGGCTGTTAAGATTGCAAGGCGACAACAGTCTGTAGGCTGTCTGACATTTCGGGCTCTTTCATCTGACCAGCATCCTGTTTTGTCCTCCTTCTGTTATTGTCATCGTCTCCGTTAGCATCAGTTCCCATTTTAGAGGTGTGTGCTGCGATGTCACTTCCTTTTATCCCAACCGCTTGTGAAGCGTCAGTAACATGGGCCTATTGTTTATTTCCTCCACGCTGACGTCTGTGAGGGTTTTTGTGTGGTTTCATGTGGGGAACTGTGTGTTCTCGCATGTTTGCAAATGCAGATGTAGTGATGTCAATAGAGTACTTCTGTATATGCGTACGTGTGTGTGTGTGTGTGTGTGTGTGTGAGTTGGCTCTGTCCTCTTGAATTTCCAGAGAATCCAGACAGTACACACCTTATTGCAACACAACACATTGTGACACACAGTCCTAGGTATGGTACACGCAGTGCTCACCCAGCTCTCCCCTTCCCTTTCACACTTCCCTCTTCTCTTTCACTGGGAACTTTCTTCTGTTGCTTAATACGCACTTCTTTTGTAGGAGGCTGCATTTTATTGGAACAACTCTCTTGAGAGGATGTTTTTCTAAGGGACACAAATTGGTAATTATACAAAGCTGAAAATGATTGCTTGACCAGCTGCAAAGCTTCAGTTTTATTTTAGATTCATTTTCTTTTCTTCTAAAACAGCGAAAGGGTAAAACTTTTTCCTGGTCATAAAAGCAAAATCATTGGATAACACTGGAATGGCTCACTGGCTTCAAGAGTGTTTTTCTTGGCAGTTTCAGGATGTCCTGTTCCATAAGGGAGCCCCCTTTTGGCACGCCTGTCTGAATGTGTGTGTGCATGTTTGTATTTCGATGTGTAAGTGTCTAATATATCTGTACCATGGTTATTTTAAAGGTATGTATGTAGTGTTTTCTCATGTGCTTCAACTATAAATAAAGTATGTTGAAAAGAGGATTGGGTGTTCTGTTCATTATGTGATAAGTCTTGACCGCACTGGGCCGGTGTTGACCCTCAGGCCTCCAAAGAATCTCACATGTCAGCAGAGAAAGCTGGTCAAGAAGGATGCTGAGAATCACAACTCCGATTTCCCCGTCTAATGTTTCTCATCCAAAGGGTTATCACATTACTGATTTGCTCTCTCCACACTGACATCATCTCCATTTCAGATTCCATGTTAAGCCATTACTGTGAGCTGTGAATATAGCTTCACTTATACTCTTGTGACAAATTAAAGTCAGATTTAAATGCAACACCATTACCCTAAACTAGACAGAGTATTAGCATTAATAAATAATAATAATGTGGCACATTGTTGTGAAATTATTCTACCATTTTAAGATAATATGCTTCTTATACTAAACATTTACTTTGATTTCAATTTGGGGAACTTACGTTGTAATAAATAAACAAAATGATGACTATAAAATAAAATACATTCTGTTTTGTTGGTGTTTCATAAACATTTGCACAAATTCATAGATTTTAAATACATGTCATATTTATACACAGTTTAAATAGATTTTATGGTGATATGATTCAGGTATTTTTGACCTCAGATCAGGTCTCTGTGGTTATGAGGTAAAACGTGGTGTGATTTTGTGTCCGGGGGTCAGCGGTGTGATCTGTGCTAAGAAACACCTGTCGGAAGAAGTCCTGTTCCCAGAGCAGCCACACCCTGAGCACCATGAAGACGACTTTTTCCACCCACCGCACCCCACCCCACCCTGCCCCGGGGCTCTGGCTGAAAACTCAACATGCAAATCCTGCCTGTCCAAACAGGCTAGGGGACTGATGTTCAAATAATGACAATGCTTTTGTCCTTCCTCTCTTTCTCTCCATATGCTGTACATGTACTACAGTTGAATCCGGTGGCGTTGGTTTGATTTCCTCCACATTGCCCCCACCCACACGCACGCACACACACACACCACCTCCTTCACTGTCACACCAGTTTTCCCCCCCCTCCCTGTCAGCAGGCTAACCACCGAGGGATGCTGAAATATCACTGACTTCATCCACCACCCACAAGCCCACTCTGCATGTGGTTATCCACTTAGTTCCTTTCACACTCTGTCTCATTAAATTATGCTGACCAAGTGAATTTTTTTCCCCCTTTCCTTTTTCTTTTAAATTCAAAATCACATTAAGCTCCTTTGTTTTTGTAAGTAGCAGTCAGGGGATCATATGGGACCACAGTGGAGTGAGCCGGCACAGAGAAAGATGCTTAAAGCAAGCACACACATCATAACTGTAGTTACTGTAAAGCCCCGGCTCCAAAAGCCTTTGTTTCCTTTGTTGTGGCTTTCGGCATGCCAGGATCAAACAAGCTTATCAGCGACTTCAGGCTCGCCATAATTCACTCCATCTGAGAGGAGAGATATTATTGCTCTCCTTTGAATTAGATCACTAGGTCGATTGAGAAAGATTGAGTGTCGGACTAAACTTTTGGGCAGGCACTTGGCTGGCCTCTGTTGTGTGATTGAATGATCTAAATATCTAAATATATCGGTAAAACCGTCACTATGTAACGAAGTACTATTTCTCAGATTGAATTTGACGCAACAAAACGTGTCTGGAACTAAATTATGTGTGGGTATTTTAACAGAGCATAGTTAGGCAGGAGCATCTGCTGTTCCTGCCCACACAGTGCCAGCATGGCAGACAGCCTAATGGCTGGTGCCAGGTGGCAATGCCAGGCCACTGTGACGAAGCACACGCACATCTGTAGCTCTTGCACCTTTCTCAAGCAGTTAAGATCCAAGTCGTGTTGTGTATTTGTTGTAGCACTTTCAAAGGCAGTTGAATAATTCTACAACAGCTACATAAATCAATAGTTGTCTTGAAGCTTTTAGTTTCAGGAAGTTACTTTCAGAGGAAAATGTCACAAACTTTTTGTTGACCCAAACAAATCACAATTTGTTCCTGTGCAACATTCACAAATGTGCTTTATGTGGCTACATGTCATAGCAAGACAGGGGAGTTCTGCGCAATGGCTCGTCATGCCTCTCCATGTCTCTACCTTTTCTTTCCCAGGAGTTTTACCAGGGAAACTGCATCATTAAGGTGTGTCGTAAAAAAACAGGGGGTGTGACTGCTGTAGTAGGACTATAGCAGCAGCATGCCTGAGAGTAGAGTGGCCGTAAAATTCTAGCAATGTACCTAACAGTCCAACACACACACACACACACACACACACACACAGAGTCAGAAACAACCCTTTGATGTGAGAGGACGTCACAGAGTAAACCTTTGGAATGCTTGAAATCCAACGGTATGGTCTTTACTCTGCAGCTGAGTTTATCCTCGGGCACTGAGTGCAACTAAAGCACAGCTTTACATGTCAATGCAGGTTTCTGTGTCATGACACGATGCCATCTCAGAAATATGACTCAGGAATGTCTCACACTGCCTTCCAAGCATGCCAATTCTGTGAATGTGTGGTGTGCAATTTCTGTTGAAGATGCAAATTAGGCAACACTCCCACTGGAGAAGATGCATATTTGGACAAAGGTTTAAGTTTTGTATCCGAGACGCGTAGAACACCTTGATTTATTGAAGGGTGTGGAAAAAATGTTAATGGCGACAGACACTTTCTAGCTTCAGCTAAATAGAACCACAAATCTCATCCCGCTGGTGGCTTCCATGTCAATAGGATTCTTCCTCTGGGGACCATGAATATCTATCTTTACCGAACTATTCATTCAGTAGTGGTCGGGACAGTTTACTAAAAACCAAAACTGTCAACCGCATGGTGGCACTAATGAAAAGGTTGGGTCAAAGAATCATGGATGTATAAAGAGAACTGAGTACAGTGGAGGAGAGGCCGCCTATCATTTCTGTTGGCTATTTTAACGCGCATGTTAAAGACACAAGTTTGACATTTTGGGAAATATGCCTATACTCGCTTTCTTTTCGAGAGTTAAATGATCCCCCGTCTCAGATCGGTGCGTCCTTTTTTGGTAAAGTCAGAACAAAGAAAAAATACCTTCTTTTTAGATGTAGCACTTTGCTCTGATGTTGAACAAAATACAGACATAAATCTATCAGAAACGTATGACATTACTATCACCAACTTAAGCTCTCAGCCTTTATGGCAGTGCAATCAGAGCTAATTTTAGTCTTGTCCACATACTCTGCATGGGGCCTGTTTACCACATACAGCGCGGTTGTACGCAGCGTGCCAATCAACGTGCTTCAAACGACCACAAAGAGCAAACAAAACCAGACACATCCGCGCCAGACTACACAACAAACACACTGTGCTCCCAGCTCATCTGGACTGGCTTTTCTACAGTGATATTCCACCGAAGGACTTTTACTGCGTTGACCTCACCTGGGCCCCCCGACATAAGTCACACTCCCACTTTTTATGTTACGTATCTGATTGCTGCCAACAGTTTGTCTGTCCTTTACCTTCACAGAGCCAACATCCTTTAAATACCAAAAAGGGAAGACAGGACTCTGCAGACATATTCATACCACACACTAAGGCTTTTATTTAAAAAAAATGATTCCTCAAGTCCTCAATCAGTGCTTGACTTTATTTCCTAATTCAATCAGTAAGAGTTTTATTTATAATCAGAAATTACTGCAAACATTTCAGCTAGAAACCATCTGTAGAATGACCTTTCACTTCAACTGTGAAACTCTAGTAAAGAAACCAATGTCAAAAAGGCTATTTCAACATATAAACATGTATTTATATATATATATATGGTTATGCCTGTGAGCTTCAGTTCCAGTTCTGCTTCACAATGTACTCACCTCTCCTACTTGGAGGCCTTGTGTTGGTTTAGATATTTCAACTGACGTGTGTGCTGCAGGGACTACTTAGATTAGATATCTGGCTTTAAAAACTCACATCTATTGTGATCATGTATGTCAATTACATGCTGCTGTTTAGTTAAAGGAGAACACTTTGCCATTTTAACAGTTTGATATTATTTACAGGGAAACGGAGCATCATAAAAACCAGAGACGGTAATGTTTTCTGAAGTTGAGTTATTGGTACTCGTTGTCCACACAAAGAACATTCACATTACACAAGTCTTTGTCCCGCAGTAAACACCAGACGTATGCATTCAAGAAAAAGACACGAGATCGAGATGCTGACAGCTTTCACCCTCCGTTTTTAATTAATGACCATCCGTATTGACAGAGTCCAAACATGAGAGCACAACGCAGTCGGTTGATATGCAAAGTGATTTTGAATGATCACAATACCGACCTCAAGTCATCACACGGACCCACAACAGAGCTCTGGGACTTTCTAGCAGTGTCTAGTCTGTCCCCCTTTTTAAACATAAACAAAGCTAAACAAAACAGAGAACACACACAGAAAAACATATTTCCTTACCCGGTGCAGCTGGTTTTGATCACCGGGCAATCGAAGTAAAACAAACTATCAGATGGACTTGAGGCAACGCTCAAAGTAACGCCGCCCTGCAGAGGGGGCCCGTCCTGAGCCTCTTGGGAGTGGGACCCCCACAATAAAATAAGCTGTGGTAAAGATTGACCTTCTAGCTCCTAGACTGAAGACCTAATGTAAAATTTCAACTGTAATCATTGTCACTTCTACTAAATTATGGTGGAGATCAAATACGGTTTAACAACGACTCTTCTCAAAGTCTCATCGATATGCCTCGCTGCAGCTGGGACGCCCTGCTGACTGCTTTCACATCAGCTGTATTGAAGGAAAGCAGCAGGACGGGTTTGCTGAAGATTACATTTATTTAATACGCACCTCCAACAGGCTTTCCTGTTCACCCCATTATCATTATGAGTAATCAAACCATTAGATTTGGAAAACAACTGACCTAAAGAGGGGGACTGTTTTCCTCATATCATTGTAAAAACCCTACAGATGGCTTGTGTCATGACTCAAGATGATCATCATTGTTGTTCAATAGGAGTGTGTCCCTTCTGTACTGAATTAAATTCTTAAAATCCCCCTTCAGATAAAAATGTGTGTTTTTGCTTATTTTTTTCTTCATTTGGATGTTTTACTGCACAGAGTTTGACACTACAAGGCTGCTTTCACTTGTATCTACTAAGGGGGAAGTTTCTCTCAACGCCACTTAAACACACAAGTTGAATGATGGGTAGGCACTTTGTCAGGATCTTAGATGGGACTGAAGTGCTACGATAAAGTGTGGCAAATATTAGGATGAATGAAAAATGGCTTTCACACCCTGAAAAGGATTCCCTTTTCCTCGCTGCCACCTACTGGTAAGAAATGGGAGTTGTAGACAGACCCAGCAGTCAACTACAGGGACTTGGAAGAACCCACCTCAGCCTGAGACTTAGCTTCTCCTGTTGTATACTATGGCCAAAAAATAGGTATTTTCCACGGCAGACATTTTGACTTGTCATCGTAGGAAACACATTAATGATGGCTGCTCAATTGAACTGGCCCAATAAGCCATCATATACTGTGACAGTGAGCCAGCATGCATAATAGAAAGACCACGAAACAGAAGCATCTAAATGGAACTTAGCCATCACTAATGTCTTATTAATACCTGTGCCTGTGCTACTGTGACATGTCAACATGTGAAACAGCCTGTTCTGCCTCTCAGCTGCATATCAAATCAGCTGCAACAACATCTGTACAAACCAATGGGACCAGTTATGAAGATTCTTGCTAAATCAGCATTAATATATTTCATTCAAACAAATAAATACCATAGTTACAATAATTTACTGCTGTAGTTCTTGCTTTGGATATCAGTGATCACCAGTGAAATATTTCAACAAAATGAACAGGCAGGATGTCCTCAACTCCAAAATAAAAAAAGTACTTTTAATCCAGATTTAGCGTTGCACAATTTTCAGATCCTTTACTTAAGTACCACACTGTTAAAATACTCTGTTATAAGTAAAAGTGCTGCATTGGAAATGTAACTTGAGTCGGTAAACAGAAAAATGGCTCCTGAGTGTTATGTATATTATTATATATCACTCATGCATTAATGTAAAAGCAGGATTTTATTATTGTCGTTGGCTGAGGTGGTGCTATTGTGTTATTTGTTATTTTGTATAGGACTATAACTAATGACTATCGTTTATTATGGATTGATCTGCTGCTTATTTTCTTGATTAATTATTTTGCTTGTAAAAATTATGAAAATAGTGAGAAATGCAGTAACTAATGAACCAATCGCTTCAGCTGTACTTGCACATACTGTTGGGAAGATGAATTTATATCAAAAACTCATATTTCAAAACCCCTTTGTATGTCTGTAATGCAACAATATTTCATTTGTAAAATAAAGCTGTCAAATAATTATAGTGAAGTCAAAATTACAATGTCTCCCTCTGGAATGTAGTCGAATAGAAGTAGAAAGTGTCCGAAAAGAAATTAAATTCTGACTTAAGTAACTGTACTTAATTGTATTCAACCACTGAGCCAATTGTTGCAATTTCATTCGACTTGCTCTGGAATAACGTATCTTATTTTCTGAGTGAGGTTAAGGCCTCTGTTAATATTGCAAGTTGTCACTTATTCACTAATTTGTCTCCGAGCCAGCCTGAGCCGAGTAGTGCCGGTGGCCGACACTAGAGGCTTTCCCTGCTGCGCGTCTTGTTTTGGTTAGCTGGATGCTAGCCTATGCTTTCCACTGTAGCCGGTTGTTACGGTGATGGCTCTCCCATGAGGCGGGAGAGTGGGACTGTGTTTTCTGACTAAACGCAGAGTGAAGTGCCGTGGACATGGCCGGGGTTTTCGACATCGATTTGGATCAACCGGATGAGAATGTCTCTGACGACGACCTCGAGGACGGGGTGAGTTTACGTTAACGTTGAGGCTAATGCCGCCAGTTAGCTCGCACTTAGCAGCTCCGAGGCCTGCGTTGCTAACATCGTTGACCAGACAGGTATCCGTCAGCGGACATGTCCTCGTTGACCCCTTTCCCGCGGAATCTAGCAGTGCCCCATTAAACTGTGTAGTAAAAATTCCATTGCATTTTCTGTATACAAGATGATGTCCGACCACATTTAATTTCCATCACCGTCCCGGTCTAGTACATGCGCGTAATTAGAAGTGTTGACGGGGGACAAGTTTGTGTTCCACGGCACATGTTAAAGGTAACCACCGCTGAAGCGCACATGACGTGAACCCGGTGAAGGCACAGACGCCACTATGTCAGCAATGTGTTGACGAGGGGAAATGGATAATGACGCCAGGAATAACGCAAGCACGAATACAAACGAAACACGAGTTACCTACTACGTAGCGTTACATTTCACCGGGCGTCGCTAACTAATGTCCGACAATGGAGTTAGCGGCGTTACGAGCTGCGTCGGCATTCGTCCGTTGTAGAGATGTAGGTTAATTAGCTACATACATGCCACGTGTATGCTCTGACCAACGTTACATTAAGAATAAGAATAAGTGGGATATAAATGACCTCACAGCAACAACAGGCTGAAATCCTACCAATGCTAACCGGACCGTAGGTGTAACGTTAACTAAAATGAATACACTGCTTGCTAGCGTTCACTTAACGTGGAGTTAGTCGTTAAGAGTTACGCATCACATAGCGTTACTAACATTGGTTTTATTATCTATTAGCTACAACAAACATGGGTCTTTTGCTGGTAAATGTTAAGGAGAATGTGTCTATTTAAGCAGCCTGGTGATGCTTTAGTCAGCCGTCACGTTACCCGTTAACGTAAAGCGAATACACTTGGTATTTGTTTAGGAAATAAACTGCTGAACACTAAAAGTAAAAACAATGTAACGTCCATACTATATCTACATGTACGCTCAGGTTTGCTGCTTAATAACCTCCCTCGCATTCCTGTATGCTGAGATTCTTCTCTGTGCCTCTTGTTCGCAGGGCCAGCTCAGTGAGTACATGGACCAGTGCAGTGGCTTTGACTTGTAAGTACAACTAAACTATAACGTTAATTCACTGGAAACAACGTCATCATATTTTTATCTGGATGACTGGAAACTATCCTCACGGAGTCGTAAATAACTTTTAGTGCTTAGATACCTTCCGTGTTGATGTTTTTACAGGATAAGATAAGATAAGATAAGATAATCCTTTATTAGTCACGCAGTGGGGAAATTTACAGGATCACAGCAGCAAGTGGACAGTGCACACAAGATAAAGTGTCAAGTAATATAAATACTAAACAGTAAAGTACTAACAAAACGTAAGCCAACTGTCAAGAAGTTGGAGGTGGGTGACAATTTAAAGGGAAAACTAACAGACGGTGTGATTGTAACCATCACAAGCCTCCAGAACATCTTCAGTGCTCATTGGCATAGTCTGTGAAGAACAGCATTCGACTGAAAGATATTCCATGTGTTTGTGTTTTGACCACAGTGCAGGATAGTTCTGTGTAACACTGTGGTCTAAGGTCTCCCATAGATGTTCAACTGGGATGTGTTTATATAAAAGCCACAGTATATGATTCGCATCATTTTCATTCAAACCATTCAGGCCCTTTAAGAAACAAATGCACAAGTTTCCATTAATTTGTCACCCATCCAAATAGATAATTGATATAATCTTGGATAGGGTCTCTTCAGGCTAATAATCCAATTAGGGCTCACTGCACTAGTGTGAATCTATGTTTAGGCCAAATGCTTGATAATACTGCTGTGTCTGAAATTGTAAACACAATGTTACGTGAATGTTTCAAATAAGATTTTCTTCATTTTTTTTTTTTTTGCCAGTAACATGGATGACTGTGAGAAGTTTGAAATTTCAGAGAACATCGTTAACAAGGGAAAAGAGCAGATCAGGCCTGAATGCTTTGAGCTGCTGAAAGTTTTGGGAAAAGGTGGCTATGGAAAGGTGAGGCATCTGATCGTCTGGCATGAAAATGGACAAATATGAATTTGACTCTTCCTCCGTTCTTCCTCTTTATGATGTACGATGACTGGAAATTTGGATTTTGAAGGTTTGAACCAAATATTCTATACTTAGGTTGGAAACTAAAGCCTTGCATGCAGGGCTGTAGAGTTGGGTGTTTAATTCTCACTGGGCACTGTATGGGACCGTTTCATATTATGTCGTAGAAAAGTTTAGAAAATACCACTTTGTCATTTGCCTTCTTGGCTTGGGACTTGCCATCGCGTTGCCAGTACATGGGGGAGGCTTTTCTAATTGTCTTGAAATTCCTTTGGGTGGGGACTTTTTTTGTGGCTGGAAATCTCATCACTTTGTTCATGGTCACTGCTGTTTATCAACACCCGTTTGAATCCCCAAACATTTATTACACTGTGTCTTCAGCCTGTGGCACCTTTTAAATGTCAGGCCTGGCGTCCCAGAACCACCTCCTTCTTTACTCGCATCACAGTAAAGAAGTGTAATCCCCTGTATTGGTATTATAGATACGTAGAGTTCTGGAAATGTTCTCACGTTGTCATTTCTACGCCTGACATTGAAGGGAACATCAGTTATTTTGGAGACACTTTTCACTTCGCAACCAGACACATGACTTGTTCTTTCTTGAAGTGGGTTGGTATTTGATGACTCATTTTCTGCAGCCTGGGAATTTCTCATTTTTTGAAACACGCTGTCCTTTGTTTTGATATTCTTGTGTAATTACAGTGTATATTTTGGCAAAGATGTGAAGTTCCTTGGTCTTAAAACTTATTCCTGTAAGACTATTAGCTGTCTCACGCAAAACCTGAACTGTCCCTGGTCCCACTTTCATCAGAATAAGAATAACTAATCCTTTTTACACACAAAGGCAGTGACTTGTTAATTCATTGCATAGTAGAATGAAGAAACAACATGCACAGTAGCGGCTTATGAACCTCATGTCAGTTTCCGTTTGTCCCTAATCATTTCTGTGAATGGCAAAGTGTCCTTTTTCAAGCCACAGTCATACAAACAGCAAAAAAGGCCTCCGATCATATGGAAAAGTCTTCAATTATATCTTCAAAAGCCGCTTTTGTCCTCCAGCTGTAGGCAGTAATGTGAGTTGTAGCAGGTCTTTGTATCTGGTTGTGTGCTGTCGGGAGAAGTTAAGACACCATGAAACTACAGCATGATTGTTGTAACAGTAAATTGGGCATGCAGGAAGCTGCTCAACCTTTTAGATTCAGTTTCAGTCGGCACCATCAGACCCATAGCGAGCACCGTCACTACTGCAAGCTCCATTAACTTTCTCATTACGAGTTAATATAGGTGTCGGTTTCAGCCCAAAAGTTAAATGAACTTCATTTTCTATGAGGTTGATACATCCATCCCCTTTCTGCTGCTTATCCAGGTCCTTGTCAAATTAGTTTTATCATCAGGAATTATGAACTGCTGGGAAGTACTGGAGGAAGGAATGTGATACGATATAGATTGTGATCTATTTTGTATTTAAAAATGTCTTAAATTTAACTTGGTGAAAGCTGCAGAATTGTCTGTGTATTGTGCTTGATGTGATGTACTGTTTTTACAGGTGTTTCAAGTTCGGAAGGTTTCAGGTTCCACCTCCGGGAAGATATTCGCCATGAAGGTGTTGAAGAAGGTGAGTGAATGGGCCTGTCTCAGGCTTGGCTGAATGTTTTCATATTGTTCAGTGAGAATATTACAGGTGGGCCTAACTGCCCCCTATAGAGAGTAGTGGGAGAGGAATAGCATCTGCATTATCTAATCCATAAGTAAGCAAAGACACGTGGCCTACATCTATGGGGAACGAGCACATTAAATACTCAGCTTCACATGGTGCTGTATGTCACTGTGTGCCTTCTCTGGTGACGTCCTGGTGGAGGCTATTTCCCATGAAACCTCAGATCTGCTGCTTCTGTTCAGCTCGACCTCCTCTCTGCAGCTGACACGGAGCTGTTGCCAGACTTTGCTTGAGAAGCCAGCTCATATTCCCCGAAGCTTGGGGTTTTTTTTATGGATAATGACTGTGTTTATTGGCTCAATGAGACTTGACCCGGTGCGTGATTCTTGCTCTGCCTCTGCAGCTGATGTTGAAGCTTTGACACTAGCTAACGGGGTTAAAGTTATTATTCACAGTTCCACACCCTGACTCGCCGTTTTGTCGCCTGCCAGGCCATGATTGTGCGTAATGCAAAGGACACGGCTCACACCAAAGCTGAGAGGAACATTCTCGAGGAGGTGAAGCATCCTTTCATTGTGGACCTCATCTATGCCTTCCAGACCGGGGGAAAGTTGTACCTCATCCTGGAGTATCTGAGCGGTGAGCACCGTGTGTCAACAAACACCGTACAGCACACACCCCTACATGCACATGTTTTTAAACATTTTACGAGTATTGGATGAAAATGTGACTGACTTTATATGTGGTGACTGCAGGAGGGGAGCTGTTTATGCAACTGGAGAGAGAGGGCATCTTCATGGAGGACACAGCATGGTGAGTTAACTAGTCCGTCACTGGTGAAGCATGAACCACCTGGGATAACATGAGCCGTTAGCTGGCTAATTGACAGCGCTTCTGTTGGTGAAAGGGAGTTGATCCTGACAAACTAAATTAAATTAAATTTAAAAAACGTTTTGTTTTTTAAATGTTCCTGTTTTCAGGATGTTTTGTTCAAACACGTCAAATCTAAATCCTGTTGAATCTTTTCATCCTCCTTTCCACTCACTGTGTTTGTTCCCATATTGTTTACAATATAAATCCATTTCCAGATGGCAACAGTGTGGGCATCTTAACCAACCCCCTGTGTTGCCAGTTGTCTCTGCAAGGTCTTTTTATTGCTGACTCATGACGTACAGGCCAGATAAGGTCTCGGTGTGATCTGTTGTCTCTGTCGGGCTAATGCTAGCAAACTCGTTTTGGGGATTTTAAGTGGGAAGCATTCCGTCGAGTAAGAACAGGCAGATATGTGACACTGTTTCTGAGGCGGCGTGACGGCCACTTGGAACAGGGACAAAACGCTTTCAGTGTCTGCTGTTCTGTTTTATAAATAAACACAGTCTGTAGATGAAAACAGTGATTACACGAACCAAGCTGCTGAACAAATAGGGGTGTGTAGTGATCCTAGAATATCCTCGATGACATTGAGAAGAACACAAACTGCAGATCACCGAGGAACACGCAGAACATTTATAGACCTACACAATCAGCGATAGGTGATGGAGGAAAAACAGATTCCCTTGATGTCGGTGTAAGTTTGCTGAATGTGTGACCTGCGTCTGTTGACAGTTTCTACCTGGCTGAGATCTCGATGGCGATGGGTCACCTGCACCAGAAAGGCATCATCTACAGAGACCTGAAGCCTGAGAACATCATGCTCAACGACAACGGTACGCAAACCTGAAGGCTCTCTGACGAGGAAGGAAACCTTCTTTCTACTGGGTAGTTTCTCTCATGTTCTCACTTTGGTACCGTTTTCCTTCTAGGACACGTGAAGCTGACAGACTTCGGTCTTTGCAAAGAGTCCATCCACGACGGAACGGTGACCCACACCTTCTGTGGCACTATCGAATACATGTACGTCCCACACAATCACCGAGCCGATCGTGTAGATTCATTATTGCAGACCTGTGCGCATTCAGCCACATTGCATACTTCTTACACAGTCTAGTGTATCTGCTGAGTCATCGTGGTCATTCCCTTCTCCGTCCTCAGGGCTCCAGAGATCCTGATGAGGAGCGGACATAACCGAGCGGTGGACTGGTGGAGTCTGGGAGCTCTGATGTATGACATGCTGACAGGAGCAGTAAGTGCACACTAATGAACCCCGGAGTCGCATTGCCAAAGAAAGTCAAATTGTAAACGTCATTCATGTAGGAAGCTTTTGCTACGACGGCTAACTGTTTCGGTCCTGCTACTTTTTCATAGCCCCCGTTCACCGGTGAAAACCGAAAGAAGACCATTGACAAAATCTTGAAATGCAAACTCAGCCTTCCGCCTTACCTCACCCAAGAAGCCAGGGACCTCCTGAAAAAGGTGAGCTGTGTTAGCCGTCCTTCTGCCTCATGCTTCTCTGGACGTGTTGTCTCTGTGCAAACATTTGGAGCTTTTGTCTTTCAGCTGCTGAAACGAAATGCCTCGTTGCGACTCGGGGCTGGACCAGGAGATGCTGCTGAGATCCAGGTAAATACATCCGTTAAAAGTGGAGTCACAGTAGTATGCATGCAGTGTGTTAACGTATTGATCTGGGCCTGAACACAATAGCTCTAAGGCTTCATGGAAAACCTTGTCGTAGTCATGTAATAATAAACCCCTGCTTGCTGCTGCCGCTGTTTTTCCAAAGGCCCACCCATTCTTCCGTCATATAAATTGGGATGACCTCCTCGCTCGCAAAGTAGAGCCTCCATTTAAACCATACCTGGTAAGTTTTTATGGTTGTTTTTTCTTAACGCAGCAACGTGACCAGTATTATGTCCCTGATAGAGGATTACCTGACTTGCTATTTTCTTGCAGCAATCGGCTGATGACGTCAGCCAGTTTGACTCCAAGTTCACCAGCCAGACCCCAGTGGACAGCCCCGACGACTCCACGCTCAGCGAGAGTGCCAATCAGGCCTTCCTGGTGGGTCACTAGTGCTGTACCATCCCAGCACACAGTGGAACTTTTCTGTCTACTTTTTGTCTCACTTTCTGGAGTTTCCAGCATTTTTCGGAACTTGAAACTAATTATATCAGGAATAATCCACGATGTGACGTACAAAGATAACACATGACTCAATGCTGATTTGGGAATGAGCGTTTAAAGCAACGTTTTTAATTAGAACGCCGTGGCGTTTACTCTTGCACTTTGCTATTTCTGTGTTGTCTGCAAACAAACGCACAAACCAGCTCTGGACCAAGTGTTTTTTATTTCCTTGGTAGGTCTTACGAGAATCCGTTAATGCATCCCATCTGGTGTAGTCCTGTTGGCTTTCCTGGAAGCTTCACTCACTGTTCCACCACATTGCATGATATGGTTTACTCAGCGTTTCATTGCTCATCATCAGCTGTGGGTTGTTTTTGGAAAGCTGGTCTTTGAAGAGGTGGACTCAGACCTCTCTCTGTTTCCCCCCCCCTCCCCTAGGGTTTCACATATGTAGCCCCATCTGTGCTGGAAAACGTCAAAGAGAAGTTCTCTTTTGAGCCAAAGGTGCGCTCACCACGGAAGTTCCCAGGAAGCCCAAGAACACCTGTGAGGTAACGGCTAAAAGTTTATTTTGTCTCGGCTTCCATTTAAGTCCGTCTGTTATTTTCAGATTTGTCCCACAGCGAGTCTTTTCAACATAGCTGACCCATTTGCTGACCTTGTAAATGTAAATGGCTGGACCTAAACAAAGCCACCATTAAAAGATAAATAGAAGCTCCTCTCCAATGGCACAATGGGTCAGTTGTGTTAATCTTGGGTTTCATTTCATTTAGAGGATTGCTCGTCAGTCAGATAAAGAAATTGATAAACGTCCGTCTGAATACCTGCTAACTATTTGAACAATCATTCTATTGAAATCATTCCTCATCTGGGCGTTAAAGAGCAACCTGCCTTTAGCCTCCATGTTCTTTCTCGGTGTGTTTTCTCACTGACGCGTATGATTTGCACTGTGACGTTAAAAATACGGGCTGGTGCCTCGCAGACAATAGTGTCTCACATCTCCGCCTTCCACAGCCCGGTGAAGTTTGTCGGAGGGGACTGCTGGCCCCGGGGACCCACGGCGACTGGCCGCACCGTGGAGCAGCCCATGGAGCAAATGGACACGAGCGGCGGTGGCTCTGAGGCCTCTGCGCCGCTTCCCATCAGGCACCCTTCAGGCATCAATGCGGGACTCTACAAGAAGCAGGCCTACCCCATGAACTCCAAGCGGCCAGAACATCTACGGATGAACCTATGACGCTCGGATCGCCTACGAACATTAGGACTCTTCTAATTCCTCCCCTTCTTCCTTTTTGTTTTCTGTTTTCAAAGAGACTTGTAGAATCATTTGTTTTGAATTGACTGACACTGTCAGTGCCGATCACCAGCTCTTCCAGCAGCGCCTTCCCATCCCTCCTGACTCAGCCTGACGCAGATAATCAGCAGTGAAGTAGATATGAGAGTCGTGGGGAAGTTGTGTGAGAGAGGTGCTCTTCAATGAAAGTTGACTCGCTTGTTGTTGGCTGGGTAATGCCAGCTTGGTGTACTCTACTGGCATTATCATATGACTTACTGGTGCTCTTTTATCCTCAAGTCTGGTGAATGTTAATTCTAGCATTAACGACTCATTGCCTCATCGCAGTGAGAGAGTTTATTTCACCCTCAATATGCTGGGCGTTTCTTTAACGGTTATCTTGTGAGAACTTGCAGTAGGTCGATTTATTAGATAACAATTCCACGATGAACACAGTATTCCTTTGTTTGAGGAAAACAATCGCATTGCCTTCGTCACTGGAGCGTGTGGTCAGGAGTAGGCGGAGCCAAACATTACGGTAAAGCAGCTATAAAAAGACAGAAGTGGAATTTCAGCTTCACTTCCACCACAATCAATACTGCTTTACTTCGTCTGACTGGAGTGTGTCCTGTCCAGACGCAATGTTCAGTTTCTTTCTGTTGAATGTAAACCGACTCTGTAATCCTTTTTTCTTTGCGTAAACCTCCTGCGCTGCTTCCCCTGCAGCATTATTTTTAACTCATCTGTACACGCAGTCCCATTGCCACTGTCGTGTCAACAGGTCCACCCAAAAATACACACAGCCAAACTGATTCAGGCAGTGTTCACGTCTCTGTGGATGCGTTTGGTGCATCCACAGTCCCCGGGCTCTCGTGGTAGAGGTTACACCCTGTTTGACCTGTTCATGTGATGTGAAGCTGCTATACGAGCCTCTGGAGTCAAGCCATTCAAATGTTCTCACCCTAAAACCCACCGCGCTGTCGGACGCAGACTCCCTCAATGATAACTGCAAATGTAATGGATGAAAATGAGCTTCGGTGTGAATGGATGTTTGTCGCTATCCAAACACTTAGTGTTTAATGAATTGACCAAAAGCACTGTTTCAACCAACCAAATGATTTCTCTTTTGCTGGTAAACAAACAAACCCTGGACAACAGCCGGTGGAGTGAGTCGCTGGTCTGATCCAAGAACTACAAGGTTCAAATGTCACGTTTTGGTTCATCGTGTCCGATTTGATCAAAGTGACTTTGTTTTCCACAGAGATGGTTTGTTATTTAGAGTGTAGCTCAGACGCAGGTTCTAATACGGATCTGTGTGAGTCTGAGCCGACTGATGTTCTTCTACCATTCCGGTACAACAATTGTGTTTAAGACCAATCACTCCACTTTTTACTCCACTTAACTTTTTGTTAATTTGATACAATATTTATTTGAAGTGCCAATGTGTTTCCACTGTATTGTTCACACTATGCAAACTATGTATTTATTATTTGGGTCAGGCAGTAGAACGGGTTATTTGATTTGGCATTCTCATCTGAGACTTATTTTGCCATAATAATGATAATAAGCATGTCTAGTATGGTTTTATTTCCACAGAACATGTCTTACAGCAGTCTCTTCTTTTTATTCCATAGTTAAGGACAGTTGGCTAAATGACCTACAGTATTTATTGTGTGGCTTAGTATCATATTGAAGGGGGACTTTCAGAAAACATTCTAATATCTTAACACTTTCCTTGCTGAAAACATGAACTTCAGTTTGTCTTTTGCAGTGCTTAACGCGTTATTGTGGGGAAAACTGATGCAAAAACAAAGGATGTTCATTTTCTTTGCTTCACATATGACCTGAGCGGGATCATTTCTCCGTGTGTGTGTGTGTAGAGTCTGTTAGAGGTCGATACTGTTCTTCTGTTCAGGTACAGTTGAGTATCTTCCACACTGAGTTGTTTGAGAAACATCTTATCAAGCTTACTTCAGGTGAGAAACACCGTCTCTGACTAGAAGGGGTGTTAAATAACATTATTCCTGTTGTGTTGCCCATAGATCTGCCCTTTCAGATGGGGAATGTTTATATGAATCATGTATATGATGAAATCAAAAATAAATGTGTCTGATCAGCAGCGATGTAACAATGGATGATACTAAGTGGCAAAATCTGTTGAGGTTATTTTAGGATGTCTGGAGGATTAATATGATCTAAACGGATGGAAGCTCTTTAAAACCTTGTTTGTCTCAGATTATGACTTGAAGGTTTAGCTACTCGGCAACTAAGTGATTCTGTTTGCTTCATAAAAAGAGCCACAAACATTCAAATGGTAGATCTTTATTCGGATAGTTTATGCATCTAAATGGATAAAAATGACAGTGAAATGATTTTGTACATAATAAAATAGATGTTTCTCCCAGTCTTTGGTTTTTACAAAAGCAAGGACATGTCGC
This sequence comes from Leptoclinus maculatus, assembly GCA_032191485.1. Lineage (NCBI taxonomy): Eukaryota > Metazoa > Chordata > Actinopteri > Perciformes > Stichaeidae > Leptoclinus > Leptoclinus maculatus. The sequence goes on from JAVDOI010000001.1 coordinate 2,993,843, forward strand.
CTCTGTAGAAAAATAATGTGTGAATTAGTCTCACACGCTCAGTTGCATCCTTTTTATCAGACGAAAAGAAATGGGAACCAAAAGCCAAACTGTTTATCCGTCACATGAAGTTCTTCAGCATGCTATGGATGCGTGCTGGCAAAGGTCTGGTCACTACTGGACTGAGCTTCCTGGAAGCCTTTGCAGTCTGGTTCAAGCGCAAAGATGCAGCTAAAGCTAAATTCAGCAAGCCATCTTGAACCGTTGATTACAAATAAGTCACTTCCAAAAAATGCAAGAAACACTGGATAAGAGGGTTTGTGTGATGTTTGTTCACACATGATGGAGGAAAAATCTGTTTAAAATACTTTTTTAATATATATTCTCTGATGTTTCCGTATTTACAAGTAGAGGAAACTGTGGAAGTAGAACAATTTGCTGCCCAATCAGGAAAGTTTATGTCAAGATTAAAGGTGAATAAAGCCAACAACGCAAAAGGGAAAAAAAACTTAAAATGGAAAAATCTAAAATCACTTGAGGCCATGGCAATAATCAACTTTCTCTCATCCGAGTGTGTAGGTAGAAGTCGTGATGTTTTGGTAAATAAGCCAGAAAAATGCCAACAGTCTGTTCAATGCGTGTCCTTACGGACCTCGGCCTGCAGGGGGCACTGCCCTCAGATTCATGAAACAGTGTGTACAACATTACTTGTCAGTGGAGGTTGACAGCCACAGAAAATCACATTAAATACAAGCCAATACCAATGCCCTGCACACCCAAAAGCCCCGCATCGATCAATAAATCTGCAGGTGTGGAGATGTGGCTCCGTCCCTCCACTTGTACACCTTCTCTGTGATCACGGTGCGGCAGAGAGGGCAGCTCTTCTCCCGGTTAAACCACAGAGCGATGCATTCGTCACAGAAGATGTGCTGCACGGCAGAAAAACATGTCAGCATGTCCTGCACTTACCATACATGACGAGATCTACACAAGTGATGCACTTCAGTTCATCTGATTCAGGAAAACAACGGGTCAGATATATATAGAATTATATATAAAGAAACACAGGTTATTATTACAGGAGCAAATAAGAGAGAAAAGCAATTGCAGGGGTAAAGAAAAGTCAGGTTTCTAAAAATATCTTTTATACTACTGATTTTGTCACGTAATACTGCTCCTGCTCAATTAATTATTAAGTTTCGATCCAAAGCGATTGATTTCTGCAACTGCTGTGATTAAGTTTGATAACATAATTAAAGAGGGATGTGAGTGACGGACTCCTGAGGGATCTAAATCTATTGATGCCCACACGGCACATTACAAATACTACGTGTACACTGATTACAAAGCCCTGCGGCGCACACTTGTTTGGTTTTTACCTGACAGAGTAGAACCCGAGGCTCCCTGTACTCTCCCTGACAGATGGGACAGACGTCTCCAGCCTCGCTGCACTGACTCCTAGTGGCTGCTGAGCCTGTATGCTGAGAGACGAAGAACACCTTCAAACAGCTGGTGACTGAATGTGACCATTTATGAAAGAAGTTGTTTACCACCGACCTCGCCCTTCACCAATATCCTCACGGTTTTCAGTAAAGACATCCATTGTCCGTACAATTCTAAAAGCTGAAAAAGAGAAAGAAATGTAAAATAGAAATATATATTTTAGTTTTTAACAATAATACAAAGATCTATTGCTGGTTATTTGACTGATCACACCTTCAGTATGAGGTAGAGCAAAGCCAGCAGGACCCCCATTGTGAGTCCAGGGGTGCCGTCAACCTCCTGGTACGTGATCAGGTAGCGGAACCAAAGTGGGACAGGCGCTGTGGCCTGGTGGACCTGACCCAGCTCCTCACTCAGCATCATCCACCGCCCCTGGAGACATTTAAACACTAAATAAGAGCCACTCAACCCGCACTGCCAAGACATACAGAACATTAGAGTGATATTCGTTTTTTTTCTTCTTATCCAACAATCCAAAGGAGGAACCCCCCCACACTCTCACCTGGGTTCTGTATGTCACCAGTGAGGATGGCAGCAGCAGAATAAGGCACTTAATCCCCATAAAAAGAAACTTGATTACGAAGTTGGTGATGCCGACAGCCCAGAGGACCTCCCAGAAACCCAGCGGCTCAATGGTTGGGCTGAGGAGGATGAGGCTGGAAGGAGGTTGACATTCAGGTTAAATGGCACGTTTCAGCACTTTCCTGCCAGGTTTAGATGTTTACTAAACTACAGTACAGGTGAACAAAGTCCTGCTGGATGAGGGAGCTGTAGTAAAGTCACCCAGAGTATAAAAGAAATGACCACAGTGTGTTCTAATTGAGATTATATTCTAAGAACACGTAATTGGTTACAGGAAGTAGCCACAGGCTCGTTGTTCTGGGTAACTGATGCGAGGTGATGCATTAACTCATACCAATGGTGAAGTGTCTCGGTGAGAAAGGTGTAGTAAAGCAGGACGGTGGAAGAGATCAGGAACAGTAGCAGCCACACACACTGCAGCTTTGAGTGACGATCCTGAGGAGAAACATCAAAAAACATGGTTCAGGAACCGAACAGCGATAACTTGCATGAGGAATGTGTTCTCCTGTTCTCCTCTTACCTGAAGAAAGACTTGAGTCTGAATGTTTTTATTCACATATAGAAAAGTTGTGAAGAGGCCAACCCCGACTGCTAGACCTGGTAAAATGGAAAGAAAAGAGTATAACACGATGTGTTGTGTTCACAGTTGCAGTCACGGTGTTTTGCTTCATTACTCACCGAGAGCGTGTTGGATGACTAGTTTAGCACACACAATGACAAGGAAAGGAAGACTCTTCTGAAGCCAGCGGAAGAGATAGCGGAGCTCAGACAAGGAGGAGGTGCTGGGTTCTCCAGAGTCCACATCGGAGTCAGGCGGGTCAAGCTCAGCCTCCGAATTCGAGTGGTGCGGCATCCGATTGTGTCCGTGTGGCTGAGAATGGGAGTGGCTGTGGGAGTTGACTCTGGACCTCCTGGAGGATGCGCCTCCACTGGACTCTCCAGGCTTGCTGGTCATGGTTACCCGCACCTCATTGCAGTCTGGGTTGGCGGCGGCGGCCACAGCACCAGGGGCCGGTGTCCTGGTAAGTTCTGGTTGCAGAGTTAGGGATAAACCATTCGCTGTATGAGCTCCCCGCTCACTTGCATCAGGCTGCATTACAGCAGGAGACTCCCTCAGTTTCAGTGCTCTTCTGGAATCACTCCTTTGACATACAAGACAAACATTTAACGTCTCAGTCACATGGTGTCCAGCATCAATCATCTGGATTTACAAGTTGTACAATAGTTAGTTACTAATGGAAGTCGCACAGTTGTCCGTTAATCTCCGTTAAGGACCGTAGAACACCATGTTTTATTGCAGGACCTCGTATTTCTCTTGTAATAGAGGGCTCCCAGCAAACAAGACCTATAGACGATGTTAAAGTGTCTTTAATGTGTCAATACTAAGGTACCCTTGTGATCAGAGGAACATGTATTATTTTTGCGGAAGTATTAACTTGTAGCATGTTTAAAAGCTGTCACGCTGACGAGACCGTATTTTGTGTTTCGAGTAGTAACTAAGTGACATTGTCAAGCAGTCAGTGTGTCACTCATCCGGAACATCTCATCCAGACTAGGAGCGAAAGCTTATTAATTAACATAAGCTGAACTTTACGTCGGTTACATTAGTCATTTCCAGGCAATAAACCCAAAAGTAGTGACAACTGACAAACTGCCCGTCTCCTTCACGGAGAACTGGGCTGCCGCCGTTAGCATTAGCAGCTAACAGATGTTTCCTATCAGGCCAGGCGGAGGTAAACGCTTCAGCTCACCTGTCATTCTGCACCCGGAGTTTCATGGTAAGTTATTGTTCTCCATCTAGTACAATGTCCGAGTCGCCAAACTAAACATAAGCAAAAGTAAATTAAAAAACTAAACTAAGCTGTTGTGTTTCAGACTAAACCATAAGCTGCTCGTTCAGACATCTTGACGTGGTTTACGACAGCAGACGTCGCAAACTTCTTCTGTACATTGTTTTACGGCGCATCGAATGTTAAATGCTGCAATGTCGCCACCTACTGGAACATTGTCAAATGACACGCGATACATTATAATAATTAAGGAAAATTACCACAATTTAAACACACACAGCATTGCTATCACTACATGTCACTGTTGACTGTAGTATGTACTAATAATGTTATACTGCTACACATCCTAATAATCATTTCATCATTGTTATTATTATAATTTATAATTTATAATAATAACACGGCTATTTATAGTAATTGTCATATTGTTAATAATGTATCATTATGATGATAATTAATAGGCAGGTCCACCGCTTTAATCATCAGCATCAATCAGTTTCTTTCGAAAATAATTAAAATGATTCTCATATTTTCTTCTCTTGTCTTTTTAATGATGTGTACAATATATCTCTATATGCATCGCTGTCTTTATTGCATAAAGTGCAAATTGCATTTAGTGCCTGCGTGCAATAAGACAGGCTTCCATCCAAATGTAGCACACATTTTAAACGAGGTTATCTTGGTTCATCTTTATCCTGAATCATGTAGCACTTAGTAAAGTCAGTTTTAAAATGAATCATCCTTCTGACTTTAGGTAATCATAAATGATTGCGATTTTACCGCAATGATGGTTTGCAGAGAAACGTGATGAATTAGCGGTATAGCTGTATAGACGCTACACATATAGCCGACATGCAACCGTGCGTAATGACAGCTGCTCTGTTGGAGAACCTCACCGGTGAAAGTGAAGTGCACTTATTTCCCATCGACAGGTGTGAAGAGTGGTAGAGCGAGCACAAGCATTGATATGCAAATTATGCCCCTGATGCGTTTGTCTCTCTCTCACACACACACACACACACACACACACACACACACACACACACACACGCACACGCACACGAGTGAAGAAAAGGGAGAATAAAGCTATGCAATAACGACAACGATGCATATAGAGATATAGAGAGGGGATTTTTACACATCATTAAAAAGACAATTGAAGAAAATATGAGAATAATTTCAATGGGAAAGAAACTGATTGATGCTGATGATTAAAAGAGTGTCAGCGGTGGACCTGCCTATGAGCTAATTGACTAATGATAAAAACAATGATATCATCATAATGATACACTATTAACAATATCACAATTACTATAAGTAGCCCTGATATTATTAGAAGTATTAGTACATACAGTCAACAGTGACAGGTAGTGATAGCAATGCTATGTGTGTTTAATTGTGTTCATTTTCCTAATTTATTATAATTTATGGAGTGTGATTTGAAAATGTTCCAGAGGCATTGCAGCATTTTACGTTATGCACCGTAAAAATCTACAGAAGAAGTTTGCGACGTCTGCTCTCGTAAGAGACAAAAGCACCAGGGCACTCATAAGAGCACCAGGGCACTCATAAGAGCACCAGGGCACTCATAAGAGCACCAGGGCACTCATAAGAGCATCAGGGCACTCATAAGAGCATCAGGGCACTCATAAGAGCATCAGGGCACTCATACGAGCATCAGGGCACTCATACGAGCATCAGGGCACTCTGCGCAAGTTATGCAATACGCACCTCATCATTAATTAAGTCTGTTTCAATTGCACTGTCGTGCGATTTAATTTGGTCTATTCACCAACCTTTTCACCTCAGCAAAGTGTAGCGATATTTTTTTTATGCGGAAATTTATAATGCGCATAAAAAACAGGTGGACTGAAATGCACCTTGTCTGTCCATGCTCTTACTCTCATATTCTAAACCTCTCATTCCATCATTTTGTGTGTCCCTTTCCGATTGTATGCTCGAGGACCTCTCGTGGTTTCAGTAATTCACACTTTTTGAAAACAGCTTTTATAACAACACATTGTATTGACTTTTGTCATTGACTGCTCACTACTCTTAACGGCCGCTAGGGGCCGCAAATGGTCAACTGCTTGAGTTTGGATTTTTCTTTCTGAGGAATTGGGTAATTGTTCCTCTCTTGATTTGCAAATCTAGGTAAGACAATTGTTTGTTTGTTTGTCTGTATGTATGTAACGTTATGTAGAACTATTGCTCAGCAAATGGCAAACTGAACAGAGCGCTGACTTCATTGCAGTAAGCGCGTCTGTTCATGTCGGTAGGAGGAGCGCTACTTAGCTGTTAACAGCCAGTGGGCAGCATAGTGCTGAGGTGTGTTTGGTTAACAAAGCTAACAGCTAACGGAACTCAATGCTCAGCAGGATGGACAGTTTCTGTTCAGAGGAAGCGTTCAACCGGCAACACGAAGGTTTGCATTGTAGTTTAACTGCACAGAGCAAATGTAGACAGCTGCATAGATTAGAAATAGAGTGTATTTGTTGTGTGAGACAAGTGAATAATGAGTCTGATACACAAGCTGTGGTTTGTATTCATTCTATCAAACATTACAGCAGTGGTTGTTGCAGACACACCTGGCAGAGATCTGCACTCTACTACATGTTTTCTAGGTCATATTAATACTAATTTGTGACATCAGATAGGTTATTTTGAAGTACTTATACTTAAGTATTTCTATTTTATGCAACTTTATGCTTCTACTCCACTACATAAATAATACAATAATACTACATAAATATTGTACTTTTCCTCCACTGCATTAATATGACAGCTTTAGTTTAACTAATGAATGATGATGTATTATTACAAATTGAGCTACTAAGCAGTATAAAGTTATTCAAACTGTTATTCCAACTGCAACATCAAAGTGATGTACTCATTAATGCATCAATAATTATAATTACAAAATAAAATAGATATTATTCACCAAAAGGAGTAGCCTACGTTTACTGTTGGTAGCCTTCTTTAAAGATTATATTTCGATTGCCTCTTAACGGCTCTCAACATGTTGACTGCGAGCCAGCGTTGCGGTCCAACTGGTTTTCTAACTCACTGGTTTCTGTACCGTTGTGTTTACCTTGTGGTGCCTCTGTTGCCAGATTCCTCACGCATTCACAAACATGATATGGGCGATTTTCTAGCTGTGGCGAATATGATTCTAAGTGAGCACCACATTACAGCCACTTACGAAAGAAGACATTTAAAAAAGAATTCGATCTCACTAGAGCAAAACAATATATTTTCTCAGGACGCTCCTTTACACTACCAGAGTTAATGAACATGACAGTTAATATGAGTGTCTTTGATTCAGACGACCTTGATACAAAGAAATAATGAGACAGAGTAGTATTTGAACTCCACCGAGGTATGTCGGCTACCTCAGACAGGAGGAGCAAAAGACAGAAGACAGTAATTTAGTAATTACTACGTTATGTTTTTGCTGGTTATACCGGTAGTCTTCAGTACATTATTGATTAGCCTTTTGGTAGTGTAGTACATTTCAATGTTTTATGTCCGTATCGACCATTTTGTAGCTAAGCTAACTACAATTAGCAGCCGTTTGCGTTGAGTTGTCTGTTTTCTCACATCTGTCTGTTGTTTGGTTTGATAGAGCTGCACGGAAGACATCAACAACAAAAAGACAGCCAATGGGCTCTTCAGCTATGGTAAATATATCCAAACACCATTATTAAACATATTCACACATCCACAGTCCACACTAGGACTGACATCAAAACGTAACAGCTCTATTCTACCAGCCATGGCAAGCACTTCCACTAGCTTCTCATGCTGGGAAAAATGCTTTCTTGCCAAGAGTTAGATGAGAAAGTTGATACCACTGTCATGCCTGTTTGGTAAACATGTAGCTGGAGCTAGCAGCCTGATAGCTTAGCTTAGCTTAGCATAAAGACTGAAAGCAGGCGGCTTTCCAGTCTTATTATTTTGTCTGAAGGTCACCAAATCCCGCTCTAAAGCTCAAAAACACGTCGTATCTCTCGGTTATCTGCAGGACTATTTGTTGGCCGGGCGCTGTGAATTCCTGAAGTCTTGATGCTACTGTAGGACTGCCCCGTTACTCCCGTCCAAGAAATAGTCCACTACATGACCCACCTTAAAAGCACAATCTGTCAAATGTACACTGCAGTTTTTTTTGTACGGATTAAACAAATGAGATAAAACGTGTTCATTAATTTGGACTTTAATTGGACTTTAGAGGTGCTGGTAGTTGTTTCCTTTGTTCAGAGAGATGCTGTTTCCCCATTTCCAGGCTTCGTGCTAAGCTAAGCTGCTGGCTGGAGTCCTACTGGGTGACAGCTGACATCAAATGCGTGCACATTGTCACAGCGTCATATATTTAAATATATAAAAAAAAACTTCCACATGCAAAAATAAGTTTTATTTTGAGCCAAGGGTGACTTGACTGTGTAATATTTGAACGTGACAAGGATTTACATTCTAACAGACAGTGAACTGCTGCTAACTATTATGCAATATGTGCTTTGATAAGGACTGAATGAATGAGGGAATACAACGGCGTGTCTGGCTCTGTGAGAGGGACGAGTCAGAGAGAATCTCAGAGTTAACTAACTTGTAGTTTTCACTAAACCTGCTTTCTGAAATGAGGCCCTGAAGTTGGGGGAATATGAAGTGATGAAGCTATTGGATTCCCTCCCTGCAGTCGGGCAGAGCGAGCTAACAAATTGAAGGTATGAACATGTTGTTAGTCTTCCTCTGGGGCCTCTAGGCTCCTGGCCAGCCATCTGTTTTTTCATCCAAAAGCCATGGCTGCCTGCCTGCTCGTGCTCCCCTGCAGCTTAAGGCAGCCGATATGATCTCCCACAGTTTAATACATTGGAAGAATCAAAGCAGAGGAGGGGGAAACTGTTATTGAACTTTCCATAATCTCCTCTGTGACAGACTGGGTTCAGTGATTTATAGCGTGCACGTACGGCCCCTCCAGTTCATCCGGTAGGATTTAGCTTGAAGTAACGAAAGCACCTTTCATATCTAGGTGGTGTAGGGGCAAGATTTCATTATGTCATCTCGCTGAAACAGTTTTACTCATTCTCACTGTTACAGGTCTGAACCATAAATGTAAGTAAGAATACTCCATTACAAGTATTTGAGTAAAAGTACAGAATTCAAAGAAGTAACATCAGCAAAATAAAAGTCTTCTGCAGAAAAATTGCACTTGCACATATGTATCGTATTTTTACAGTTTATCAGTTGTTCCTATTGTAGTAGGTTGTGATGTAGCAAGTTTATCGACTCCTACTACGATCTACTGGTTTCATTTTTAATAATGCATTTTATGTTATAAGCTTATCAAATGTTTGTTTTTTAATATAAAATCTAAATCCCAAAATGCATAGAAATTATTGCTGTCAAATAAATGTAACAGTGTAAAAAGGTAATATTTCCAAAATAAAGACATTTACAGTAATAGTAAATGTACTTACTTTAGGTTGCTTTCTATCACTAGGATTGGTGCAATATACTTTGTTACAGTACACAACCATGAGTGCATTCTTCTTTGTTTTGCATGGGTTGCTTCAGTGGTTATTGAATTCCACATCTTTGTAATATTTAGGAATTCACAACAGTGGCTGGCAAATTACTTTTTAGAATTCAACTCAATGCAATGCTTCCAAAGCTTAAGACATTTAAGTTCAAATTGTCTTTCAATGCCAACAAGGAATCATCACCTATAAGATCATAAAATATAACCAGTACCTTTTTTTACACAGAATGGGTTATGAGCCTCTATTGAAGGTTTTTTAGCTGCAGTACTTTGACCTGTTTCTGTTAAAGAGCTTTTCTTTTCTCTCATGTCTGCCTTGGCATTGCCCACGCACTGTATGAGCCTGAAGCCGGCCATAGTGGTGAAAGGAGGTTAATGTACTACTGCTGTGAGAGCTGTTCCCCAGCTCTATCCCGCGCTCTGTAATTCTCTTATTGCTCTATAGAATTGTCAGTGGAGCTGTACTGCCCCAGTCAAGGCATCGGAGCCAAGTCTGTGGAGGGAGGTTAACTTGACACATAAATTGCTATCTGCCAAGACGAATGGAGCTCGCCAGTGAGCAGATGAGGAGAGCAGTGACCTGACATTGCTTCTGACAGACTGCGTACTTCCCCCGTCATCTTTCTCCCTTCCTTTCTCTGTGCACGGTGCCAGCTGCTGCTGCCTCTGATGTCTTACTGAAGCTGCCAAAAATTCAATGGAAGCGCTGTCCTGTCCTGTATACGATCGTTCTGTATGTGTGTGTGTGTGTGTGCATACACATCAAAGTAATTCACGGTTTTCAACTGGCTGTTCACTTGGGCTGTTATTTAGGACATTTATACTGTTAAATAACAATTCAGTATCTGGGTGCATATTGATTTGTTTTCTAGAGCAATTTCCATGAAAGGAAAAAGGTAGAAAAGGACGGGGGGGGGGGGGGGGGTATAGTTATAATACCAAGTGCAAGTGTAGTTATGGTTGTTATGGACCAATGACTAGGGTGCAGTGTGTCCGTACATGACACCCAGCAGGCTTGTGTTTGTGGTATTTGGGGGATGGGGAGAGGAAGATTGGCAGGTCTTTTAGATCACATTCATGGCAATTGAGACCTTCATAATCCAAAGATGGCTGGTTATTACTGTCTGGAATGGGCAAGGTAGCTCCTAGAGAGATACGTGACTTTAAAACATTACTGATTACATAGTGAACAGGGGCAAGGCTATAATCTGTCTGAAACTGTAATGATTTGATATGACACATGCTATGGCATGCTCTTCCCAGAAACATTTGTTCTGTAAAGAGACACGTATCGCCCCTCCACAGGGTTGTCCACATTATGTCAATGGTAAAGAATTCCTGTGCCGACAATGACTGTGTTGAAAGAACAATTTTCTCCTCAGCAGCCTTGATTTATGTCTGTATATCCCAGAGGAGTCTGCAGTGTGTCAGGTGGCTGTGTGTGTGTGTGTGTGTGTGTGTGTGTGTGTGTGTGTGTGTGTGTGTGTGTGTGTGTGTGTGTGTGTGTGTGTGTGTGTGTGTGTGTGTGTGTGTGTGTGTGTGTGTGTGTGTGTGTGTGTGTGTGTGTGTGTGTGTGTGTGTGTGTGTGTGTGTGTGTGTGCTGTGTCCTGGTCTAGGAACCCAATGTAGAGCAGGGTCATCCTTCAATCAGAGGATCGGCGGTTCGATCCATGTCGATGTGTCCTTGGGGAAGACACTTAACCCCTAGTTCCTCCCGCAGGCTGTTCCTGCTGAATGGGTGTGAATGTTAGTCAGTCCTGATGGGCAGGTGGCCCCTTGCATGGCGGCCCCTCCATCAGTGTATGAATGGGTGTGAATGGGTGAATGACATGTAGTGTTAACGCGGTTTGAGTGGTCGGAAGACTGGAAAAGCGTTTACAGTCCATTAATGTGTCACGCCGGGGTGGGGTAGTAGATGTCATAAGCAATACAATGTGTGAAGCTGTTCTTGGTCTCTGAGACAATTACATTTGACGTAACGCTATATTCTGTTGGATGCGGTGAAGAAATCCTAGTAATCTCCGCTCTTCCTCAGTGCCACTTTTATATGAGTGTTCACATCTTTCAGTCAGATATAAACCTTTTAGGATGGCTAATTCTTTAATAAGTTGATCAAGTTGATTGAGAGTTATGAAAGAGGGTCTTTATAGACTGTCGGCATCTACTACTACATTACTGCCTCTCTGATTACAACTGGATCATACTGAGTATCGGCCCTGGTATATTTGCATCCACATTTGACAGTCATGTTTTCATAATGCTTCTTTTCACAAACACGCAAGACATGAAAAGAGTGCACCAACACAAATGAGCCAGTGGGTAGAGATGATTATTTGATTGATTATTGTTCACTCATTTCCAGTGCAAAATTTACTTTTTTCATCATTTTTCATCTAGTGCAGCAATCTTTATTCTGTCTTGTTTCCTCTGTCTTGACATTCATTTCTATACAATTTCAGAAACAAGAATCTCTCAAAAATATTTGGGATTATTTCATTCATCCAGGTTTCCTGTAAAGTTTAGGTTCACACTTTTTTAATTCTGTCCTAAAACACAACTTACAAGCCCATATGTACACTACCATTCAAAAGTTTGGAATCAGCTGTTATATTGATGTTTTTCCTTCAATATCGACAATTTTAAAAGAGATAACACCAGTATCAATCAGTCACCAAAACTACTACTTACATTTGAAATAGTTTTGAACATACGTTTGAGTCGAACATACATTTAGTCGATATCCCCACAGTGTTGCATGACAGGGGAGAGAACTGTTTGTTCTGAATTTGAATTTGTTTCCCAGTCCAGAAAAAACGCCGTCTGCAGTCTACTCAGTGGTCAGATTGAATACTGTAAAACTGGGATTTGTCAGACCATATTATGTTCATATGATATTCCCTGATCCAGCTCCAATATTGCAAAAGAGGTGTCTAAAATCCTAAAATCTTTTCTCTGGTTATGTGTGGTCACAAAGTAATCTCAATCAAAGTAAACAGATTCTGCATTCCTCAGACCGATAGCCGATTGCAAAGACAGAAATCGTGACCAACTGGACACCAACTCCGAAAGAATAGATCACTGAAGCAACAGAAATGATACATGTGGAAAATGTAGCATTCAGACTGCAAAATAAAGAGACAGAAACTAATAATTCCTGTCTCCTTTTTCTGTCAGTTGTTCTACAGTATTGATATCTCACCTGTAAAAAACTGAACACAAGTTACAGTGTTTAGGACTGATATTGTTTGAGGGGTGCTTGGGTAAAGGGTTTATTTAGATAGATTTGGGGGGGGGGGTTTGAACTGGCAGGACGCATATGCTGATTCATTGTTAGAATTGTGTATCTTTTGTTTTCAGGTTTTTATTTTGTAATTTTTTTTTGTGCATGCATACATAACAAGTTTAAAAAAGAAAAATCACACATTTTGGGATCACCCTTTGAATTCAGTCGAACCCGTAGCTGATTGTTTGCCACATGATTTCAATATAATGCATTTTTGGCTGTCTGTCAATCCGCACCGATAAGGAGTCTGACGGTTCACAGAAGGTAAGAAACACGGCATTTAGCTTAACCGTGATCATGGACTGAAAATACAACATATGAAAAGATAGGCTTGTTGTTAATTTAAAAAAACGTTACACCCGAATACACACAAAAATTCCCCAAATGAATTACGTGTTTAAACTTCAGTGTTTAGACGGTTAAAGTGTTTGTTACTGTCTCCTTCGAAGTCTGACTAACCTGCACATGATAGAAACACTGGAGCTCTGCACAAAGGACCTGTAAGTTGAATATATAATGTACTTCAGTCTAGTTCAGGAACGATGGAACCAGAGGAATTTTTGTTATGTGCAGCAAGTTCTCAGAGAATAAGATTGTGTTTGAAGACCATACCGTTGGTATTTTACCATTAAACTGCTTGTTTATTCTCTGTTCCAATAAGAAAGGACCAAGCAAAGCATGTTGTCAGGATAAGCAACAGAAGACATTCTGGAAGCCTTTCTGTCAGAGCCTCTGTGAGTCTGACCTCCAGTTACCGTCCTCAGGCCAACGGGCAGATGGAGGCAGGACCTGGAGGCAGGACCTGGAGGCAGGACCTGGAGGCAGCACCTGGAGGCAGCGCTCTGTTGTGTCACTGCCCGGAATCAATCTTCCTGGAGCCTCCACCTGCCCTGGATTGAAAACAAGCACAACTCCCTGTCCAGCGCTGGCACTTGAATGTCCCTGTTTGATTGTTCCTTGGGTTACTTACCACATCTGTTTCCTGCTCACAAGGATGAAGTAGCCGTTCCCTCAGTCCAGGCCCATCTCTTCGGCAAAGTGTGCAACGATGCCCTACTCCACCCTGTTCCATCCAGCTGACCACGACCAGCGCTTTTCATACCGTCACCGGATCCCTGCACCCGACTACCAGCCTGGTCAGAGAGTTTGGCTTTCTTCTAAAGACATTCGTTTGAAGCCAGACTCTTTAGTTACGTTACACTGGTCTCTTCCATGTGTCCCTGTTAAAGCCAGTCTACATGGTGATGTATTCATGCACACTGAGGAGATTGATTGAAAGCACAATTTTATTTAATATTATAGCCATCTCAGTGGTTTCCACCACTGAGATGTGTCGACTGTGAGATTGGCAATTGAATCCTTGGATCAAACAGTCGACTATTAGGGGTCGTCCCTACATGTTTTCCTACATACTATACTATGACTATTTTAATTGTCATTTATGAATGTCAATAAAGTAATGTACTGAATAAATAATCGTAGGCCTTATTGTCCCCACAAATTGTTGTCTTAAGAATGCGTGCGTATCCTTGAGGGCTAACATACGTGGTGGGTGCATTTTCCTCCTCATAAAACATTTCCAAAGATGTTTGTGTCAAACCTTTTAGAACTCGAGTGCTGTTCTCAATTTCTGCTGCTGGTTTTCATGTGAAGCTTTTGTTGTATTTGTGTTCTGTATCCCACCTGCAGAGGTCCCGCATCGCTGTCTGAAGACCCTGTGATGTCTTAACTTCCACTACGCACGTATGTCTGCTTTTATTTTTTTCATCACTTATTTTATTAAAATCCAAAAATGCATAAATTTGAGTTTTTTTGTATTGTTAAAATGTTCAGACATGCAAATCCCTGCTCTTTTTAAACTGTTAAAATCTCTGAAAATACTTGCAAGTGGACCTCGAGTTGCAATTGTTTTGTTAAATTTGTTAAACTATAAATACTAAAAGTGAACTGAGAAGGATTTTATTCTGATTCAATAGAATCCATTCTGTCAAGATGACCCCAGAGTTACAGCCGTACATATTCAGCACTATATCTGGTGGGCCTACAGTATTACTCACCTAACCATACAAACATAAAAGCCAGTGGCATTGTGTGCAGTGGCATCAGATATTACCTGAGGCCTTCCACCTCTAATGTATGCATCATAAAGACAGAACTGCACAGCATCAAAGACACTGAAGGACAGATTTCTTTTCTCTCTGACACCAGTGTGTTGAACTTAATTTTCCTGAATATCCAGCAGGTGGTGCTGCATGATAAGTGATGAGAGGAAGCTTGAACTGAGCACAGTGTGCTCTTTCAGTAGCACACAGTAATACTACACAGCTCCCATTGCTACTGAACATATATTTTGAATGCTGTTAATTGATACTCTACAATAGGTAAGGTACTTAATGCTCACACTGATGTATTGTACATGTGGGATGCAAACACAGGTGTTTCTTCTTCTAATTGTCTGTCCTTAATCGGCCATCACAAATCATCTGAATTCACCGGTTTACTGAGCAAATGAAGCGCATTAACTCCATGTTAGCTCCAGATAGATGTGGAGAGCAGATAAACTGTAGCGCTGTGCTCTTTGCACATCCCCGTGGCACACCGGTGGCCGCCAAGGTGAAAAGAATCGTTCCTCGGTGACCTCTGCGTGCCTCTGCTTATCTAGAGCATGCCCTACCTCCCCTGTCCTCCTCTTCAGGCCTGGTAGCCACTCACACCAGCTTGTTACAATGCCACTGGCGCGGCTGCACAGTAGTGTCGTCCTTTTCCTTAATAGATGGGCTTCTCCACAGCTGCCACGAGAGGAAAAAAAAAACCTGCCTTATCGGCCACGACACGGCCTCTCAATTGTCAATCTGATCGATGTGTGCAGCCTGCATCTAGGCCACTGCATTAGTTGTGGAGGCTCTTAGGCGCTCACCATGGATACACATCGCTGCTCACATCTTGTTGCTGTTGTGGTGTTATTGTTTTGTTATGTGGCTCAGACTGGGTAGAACACGGTGTCCGTTTAAATGTTGACATAGCACCGGTTTGCTTAATGTTGGTGACGTTTGTTTCGCGTCATTGCGACCAGAGACACAATGGAGGATCCACCGACAAACAATCTACCGTCAGTTTGTGAAATAGTGTATAAACCATATACGTGATATTGAGTAGCTAAAATACATTTTTGTTCTGTGTTGGTGTCTGATTCGGTGCTTTATGTCACGTCTTAGCAACCTTTTTTCTTTTCTATTCTTCCACAACTCATTTAACAACAACCTCTGGCTGTCAGAGTTAAGAAAGCTGTGTGAAGAAGGCATCGCAATGAAATCACACGCAGGTTAAAAAGCTGTTGCGGTGGTTTAAACGGCACCATGATGTTTTGTATTGATGGCATGTAATATCTCAGCAGAGGTCCCGCTCTTCCACCCTCTCCTGCTCTCTCCCCTGCTAGCTTGAGGCCAAAAGCCTGAGCCGCCATGCCAGTCCTAATAAATCCTCAGCTGAGAGTGGCGGCGGCAGCAGCAGGACTGCATTCTTCAGGAGCCAGCACTTCCCCTCATCTGCCCCGGAGATGGAGCAACAGTTGGCCTGGCTGGTGGGGAAGGGAGGAGAAGAGGGGAGGGGGAGAGAGAGACAGAGGGGGGGGTAATGCTTTCTGTTGGTTTCTGTGTTAAGCACAGGACGCCACACAGAGACCAACAGAAAGCATTGCCCTACCTGCCACACTTGGTTTTTCTCCGCAATGTTCAACACTTTGATTCCCTCTGGTGTGTGTTTGTGTGGGAGAAAGCAAAAAGCATGAAAAGAGAGGGAGAAGCTCGGAGGAACCGGACTAGGAAATGCCTTGCAGATGTGTGTAGCAATGTTGCCACTTGCGTCAGCCAAGAGATTTTTGTTGGCCCTAAGCAGAACATAATTCTACGTCGTAAACGGGTTGAAGGGTTTCATATACAACATGGAATAGCTGAAACGTATTTGCCTCTCTTTTTTCCCCGTGCATTCCGTTAGCTGACTGTGAAGGTGATTAATAGACTGATCGTGTGACCGACCCTGGTCAATAGGCGCGGTTTTGTCCAGTTATATAGCTGACACAGCCTGTGCGGTCTTTATAGAGGAGATCAGGCCCCCATGAATGAATTCCTCTCTGCTGGTCTCTAGTTTCAATTGATTGCTTTAATTTGGCCCATAATGAGTAGGATGCCTCCTGCCTGCAATTAGCGAATGCGTGTTTGAGTGTGTATACTTGTGGGCTGTGTTTAATTACTGCAGTGGATGGATGCCGTGTGGTCTAGCAGGAGCCTGCAGGAATGGGAGGATCCACGACTGCGTTTAGCATCCACTGACACCTTAACCCAAAGTGTGTCGTGGCCACAACTTAACTTAATGCCTTCCTGTCTCAGGGAAGTTGCCAGATTTTTTTTTACTGCCATGAATCCCAGAGTTTAACCTGGTGAACTGAGCTCCGATAGACTGGAATCTGAAGTTTGTGAGAGTAAATCGGGGCACGGTGTGTGTTAGTAGGAAGTTACCACATAACCTTTCCTTACTGTATCAAGCAATTTGACCTCAGTAGACAATGATCTGGAATATGTTTATCAATATGGAAAGGAAGAATTGGACTGAAAAGTAGGTGTGTCCTGCTGGTTCAGTTGGCTCGGCCACAAACCACACACCCTGTGATTCAAATCCACCACAGGTTTCAGAACACTTTCTCAAGTACTGGTCTACACTTGTACTGTAACATATTTCAGAAGGAGATATTGTACTTTTCACTGCATTACATTTATTTAACAGCTATAGTTACTTTTCATATAAAGATTTTCCACAAAACATTAACACTTTGTTAAAGATTAAAGCAGTGGTTTCCATCCTTTTTGGCCTGTGACTTTATTCAAAGAAGCGTCTAATTGGTCCCCATTGTCACATATCAGATGTCTACGAGTTGTTAGCATTGAGCATATATTCAACAAAATAAGCAAATATTCGAAATGAATCCAAAAAAATATAGTCAAATCTGTGAAGCAGTTAGTTTTTCTTCTGTCCTACCTCATTAATGCTCTCAGATTTATCTCTTTATCCTTTAGAGCGACCCGACCCCGACCTAACTGTATATAACGTAGTGACAACTGTAGCTACTTCTCAACCAGCTGTAAAATGCTAATTATGCATTGATGTTTTACTATTAACAATCTGAATGTAATGCATAATAATATATAAGTTACAAGGACCAATTTTCTGTAGAATGACCCCTTTTACTTTTATACTGACACTGACTATGTTTTGCCAGTAATACCACTTATATTTATTTAAATTCAGGACTTTTACTTATAATGGATTGTTGCTTACATTGTTGCTTTGGTACTTCACCGTAACTTAAAATACTACTTTTAACTTACTAAGAGTACTTTTCCCAACACTGTCATAGATGCATTTGTCCTCTCCTTGTCCACCTCCATATGTCCTCTTACCCTGTCTCTATCTCTGCCCCTATTTCCAAAAAACAACAGACAATGTGTCAGAAAGTAATTGTTCTAAAAGTTGCATGCTAAAGAAAATCATGAAAAATATATTCTGGCCAAAATAAACTAGAAATACATAAGTATAAATACATGTCAGGCTGTTTCGTCCTTTGGAGACATATACATAACGAACATCATTATTGCATAGTTATTACTGCATGTCCACATAAAGATACTGTACCCGTTAACGTAATTGTGTGCTCGGTTTTGAGTGCATGCGACAAAACAGGAGGGAACTGATCGACACCAACAGTAATACAATTGTGGAACCTGCATCCAGACATCCAGATGGTTAGCTACCAAAAGAGCTCATGTCCTCAGCATAATGAAAACTAAATTCACCCCCAGACACCCTCCCTCTGTCTCTCATTTGTCTCCCCATGGCTCTGTCTTTTTTTAATAAAATCATGCTTGCTCATCACCAGAGGAGGCCGGGCGTCTCCTCTTGCTGGGCGATAGCAGCAGCAGCTCCCTTGGGGCATGATGGTGGTGGTGGTGGTGGGCTTGGTTCGGTGTGTGTGTGCGCTATCGGTCTGTAGTGAATGCAAATGAGGCTTTGCTCTCTCTGATATACTCTCTGCGTATACCCAAGCTCTAACTCTATCTCTTACTATCACGCTCTCTCCCTCGCTGTCTCTCGTCCTATCTATCTCAAGGTCCCGAGGGTGCACACACCCTCCTCCACCTTTGTTTAAATCATGACGATAAGGTGCACTTAGCACTTAGCTGTCACACACACACAAAGCCAAAATGGTGGCTTTATTGCACTAGTAGGCATGCGGATTACTATTACAGATTGTGATCATGCAGATCATGAATGGTTTTGCCTGGCAAGGTTGCAGTATAGTCCCTGAATCAGGCTTTCCAATAAAGTATAATGTAAAATGTACAAGTAATGCATGACACCTTGTTTTCATCATTGAATCCCAGGCAGCAGGCCACTCGGTCCCAGGTTCTAGTTCATCGGGTTCAAGGACTGAATCGTCCACTTAAGATAGCGAAAATGGGACCGTTACCTGGACCTCTTAAGCATGAGTCGCCCATCTTAGCATGTGGAAAGTATATTCCACTTTGCATGGTTGTTTATGCCTCATTAATAAGCGACTGTGATTATTTGTTCACAAATCTCCTATCTCCAGTAGGCCTAACCTCCACCTCAACTTAATTATCTTCGTGCTGTTTCATGCTAATTTGAAGTGTAAAGCAGACTTCTTAATGATGTTGTGTGTTTGATCGCTCCGAAGCTCCTCCACCAGTTGGATGGATACCATTTGTTTTTCTCAGTCATTAAGCAGATAATCTTATGTTGATTGCCAAAAGCTAATTACAATAGCCAGTGCTGGAGTTTTCTGTGCATTATAGGATAAAAGAGTCAAACAGGTAGAGCTGAAGATCTTTTAGCGGAGCGGCCCTGCTGTTCTGCTATCCTCATTCTCTTTATGATCCTCATAAATATGACTTATTGTTTCCAGAAGAGAAGGAGACCATGTAGCTTTTTTTTTATTCACTGCTGCTCGTCGGCAGTGCAGACTTGATTGACCTTGCACCCTAATGTATTTTCATAAACTGATCCTGCAGGGCCTTAGTGCCAAGGGACAGTGAAATAAGAATCATACAACAACAGTGGTGTCAACTATTTAAGGTCGGTATAGATTGTACGATACAACATGACACAAGGACGGCATATTGCTGATGAAAAAACAAGTTTTCCCCTCAAGCTTCTGGTTATTGAAACCATACATTATATGCATCAAGAAGTCGTGGTGCGTTTATATTGCTGTTTATGTGTCAAACTAAAGTCAAACAGATAAGTCAGAATAAAAATGTCTGTCTAGAAGGTCCATAAAAGTCTATACGCTTTTAATGCAGAGAACCTTGTGATTTGAGCCCTCAGTTTTAGGCAAAACATCTTTTATGCTTCACAAGAAGTTGAGTCAGCTCTAAAATCTGATCCTGTCCTTGTACAGAGTGTGTTCCTCCGCACAGGCTGGCAAAATGACAGTATTAGCAGTGACCTCCAGTCATACCTGCAGCTGCTCCTCGAGAAATATCGTCACTGCAAATGAAACCGAGGGAAAGAATAAAGGAGGGAGAGAATGCAGCAATGGCCCGCTATGGTGCATTCAACTCAGTCTAGTTGTAAAGTCAGTGATAGAACATTTGAATTACCAGTGAGTCGGTTCTTACAAGGCGTCAATAATCTGTGACAAGTTGAAGTAGGATAATGTCTTTGATCTTGGTAAAATCATCATAAGCCAAATAAAATGTGGTCAGCTATCATCTTCATATGTTGTCACAGATTAAGTAATGATTTTAAGTGTATGATGATGACAGTGTTTTGAATTTCTTCTTTTTACATTGTAAAAGCACTGCTTTTACAATGCATCTGTTTCCTGCGATCCTCCTCGAGTGTCTGCGGTCATTTCAGGACATCCGCCGCCAGACATTCACCTCAGGGTAAGTCTTTCTTACTCTACCTACTGAAGACAGTCACTTCCAAGATGTCTCTGTGTCCCCCTCTTATACATTCCCTGTGTGTATGTCATCCATTTATCCCCCTCAATCCCTCTGTCTATACCATCATAATTGCTGTCATTGCCCTTGGCCTCAGCTGTGGTGGCAGATATCTCTGAGATAACAGCTTACTCTATCTCTCCTCCTCCGTCCTCAGGGACAAACACAGACTGATGCTCCTGGCCCTGGAAGACACTGGCTAGCAGGATGGTAAACATTCCTGTTAGTGTGGCTTACCTCTGTAACAGATAAGGGCTACTTAGTGTATTTATATAGTAAGATGAATCACACTCACCAGAATGGATTTGGAATGCATCCCAGTATCTAAAGCATGAGGATAATGCGTCCATGCAGGTGGTTGTGTAAAGGAACGCAGCTATATACGGCAGCGCTGCACTGCTGCACAAAGAGTGTTTGCAAATGAGCCCACACAGCAAAATATGAGCAAATTAGAGTGTGTGTGTGTGTGTGTGTGTGTGTGTGTGTGTGTGTGTGTGTGTGTGTGTGTGTGTGTGTGTGTGTGTGTGTGTGTGTGTGTGTGAACTTGCACTTGTGCACATGTAATTGTTTTTGCACCTGTGTGGGTTTATGTGTGAGTGTGTATGTGAATGTGATTGACTTGTCTCGCCCGGCTGTGTTTGTGTAAGCTGAATATTGTTGCCTCTGAGACATGGCCCTTCCAGCGCCTCCAGCTGTGGGCTTTAACCCAAGTTGCTGTGGGCCTGTATGACCCACCACATCAAGCACACACACATGCATGCATGCATCTTAAAACACACATCTTAAGCTCTAATTTATGCTATCACTGGTCTCAATTTACATACATTACCATAGATCATACATGTGGAGGCTGCTTGCAAGGTCACTGCTGAAACGCTCCCTCCTGTTTGAATGGGAGGATAACATGTATGATGGCTGCAACGGTATATCCTTGATTTATTTCAGGAGCTAGTGCCTGAGATTTCTGACTCTCTATAGCGCTATATGCTACTATCCCTTCACGTTCCAGCACAAACCGCTCAAGTAGATGTGACATGCATAGACCTCATTACCACATAATTGCTGGGTGCACCAGCGAGGATGTCTCTCTTAGCATAAGAGCCCTTAATGCTAAACAATGGGCCCTGTGTTTCCTCTGTGGAGGTATGTAATGGCATGTTTAGTTGGTGAAAAGGGGAGTGGAGCCAGTGATGTCTCCTTCATTCCCCTTTTCCTGTCCCTGCCTCCCTCCCTTTCAGCTGGTTAATATGCATTTCATTAGGCGGCCTGCTGTTGGGGAGCCATGCACTTTTGGCTCGTCTCCTCCACTCGCAGCGTGACGCCCTCCTGAGTCGGACATAGTGATTCTAGGAGATGGCAGCAGGTTCGTGCCCACTTTCCACTTTGCATCCAGCCACAGAGAAAGCTGTGGATAATTCACCCTCTCCTCACTCCCCTGTCTCGAACGGAGATGGATGCAGATGAGCTTTTCTTTACCTCTCAGTGTGTGTGTGTGTGTGTGTGTCTGTCTATGCGCATGAGTGTGTGTAGGAGGTGGTGTGCCTTAAGCAAGAAATGGATTGGTCTGTGTCTTCAGACTGGGCCCGGTGAGGCAGGCGGAGAGTATAATCTGATTTAAAGCATGTCAAGGATTGTGAATAATTTCCTCATTACCCCCACCCCTCCCGTCGTTTTCAGGGCATATTTAATTTAACAAGAAGAGGGCTTGTGTGAGTGTGTGTATGTGTGTGTATGTGTGCGTGCATGTGTGTGTGCGTGTTTGTGCATGTGTCTTTGTGTGTATGTCACGTCTATGCTGAAGACTGTCTCCTATCTTCCCGCTCGAGGAGGAAAGAATTACTCCTTGCATACTCTCTCTCTCTCCGTCTCTCACGTTGCCTCTCTCTCTCTCTCTCTCTCTCTCTCTCTCTCTCTCTCTCTCTCTCTCTCTCTCCGACCCCCTGAGAGCTACAGCTGTCACAGTGTCACTTTTCCTATCCATAATTGAGGAGTGCGCACTGCACAAAGCCCATGAAACCATGTCAACCACTTCCAGTTGCTCCTGTTAAATAATCAGGCAGAACCAACAGTGCCAGGGGGGAATCTGCCTGTGCAGCTGCCTGTATCACTGGCTTGTGCAATCAGTCCTCAACTCCCCCCTCGTCCATCTTCTCCACCCGACTACACCCTGCACTCACCCACCTACCCTAACACGCACCATACAAACACTCTGGCCCAGTTGCTAGAGTTAACCAGTCAAAGTTGGGCCACAGTGTCATGATGGAGCTGAACACCAGCTTTGTTAGGTTGTCAGGAACAGCTGCAGCAGAGAGTCCAGGTTAACCTTCACAAAACTAAGAGGCTGTACTCACAGGGGCACTTTCGTATGCTAACATACTCAATGAAGCTGGAATGTTGCTTTTATAATGTGTACCATCTTAGTTTAGTAACATTTGCTAATTAGCAGGAAACACAAAGTACAGCTAATGCTGACTGGAATGTCATTAGTTTTGCAGTTATTTGGTCACAGACCAAAGTATTGGATGACATTTTTTACAAATCATCCTCTGGGGAATGTCCGAACCAAATTTCATGGCAATTGAGCCAATAGTTGTTAAGATAGTTCAATGAAAAGCAGTAGAAAGAAGAAGAAGAAAGAAGAACGAATGTGTGGTAATAATTACCATTGTCATATTTCAAATAAAGTCTGGGATAATTAGATCACTATTAGCTCTCTGATTAGTGAGCCACAAGGTATGCTCTCTCTGTTCCCATTTCCTTCACCCCCGCCCCCTCTCTCTCTCTCTCTCTCTCTCTCTCTCTCTCTCTCTCTCTCTCTCTCTGGCAGGTTCTCGCTGGCAGGAATCAAAGCGGGCAGAAAAGCTCCCAGGAAGGCATATGGCGTGCTGTGTAACTCCCCTCCCTTCTTGGGTCTCTGTATAATTAAGCATCACCACCTTCACCGTGGAACTGCAATGACTCACACGGCTCACAGATACAGCAGCCATTAGTATAACCCTACCTACCCAGATGAGTATTTGACACACACTTCAATCTCTCACGGCGAGGTCGCTTATTGGAGTGCGTGTGAAGACAGGTAGAAGGAAAAAAAAACTGGTTAAGATGTGATGCCGTGCAGCATGACATGAAAGCAAACATTCAACCACTTCAAAAGTAGAGAGCTTACATTTAGAAAATAAGCGGTGCTGCCAAGACAGGAATTGAATGATCCATTGGCCTACGTACAGAAATTGCCCAACGAGTGTCTGCGCCGTGTGATCACAAGAGCTGTCTGGAAATGTACACCCTCTACTGAAAGGTATAGTATAGTGAGGCATAGTAATGAAATATCTGTAATTACTGTGTAGTGAACAGCAATGGTAACCTCCCACTCCACAAGCTTTTGACAGCCACACAGCTCTCTCTGGGGAGCATGGATTTCTTTATATAACATGGCTCTCTATACTCCGCCAGGCTAAGTCGGAAATAATCAGTGAATACAAACTATAGGACATTGGACATTTTTATTAATATGTTAGCGATTAGTAACTACAAAGAACTACATAGTTTGTGATAAACAACCATTGGTGTCTTTCCTCTAACGCAACCTTTCGTTTTTTTAAATAGGTCTAATCAAATAGGAAGACATCTCGAATGGACAGTTCAACCGTGCAGAGCTGCAGAGTATCCAGATCAAAAGTAATTATTATCCCATTTCAAGGAATAATTCATATTAAAAACTAACTCCAAATTAGGTGGTGGAACATGACTAAATACATTTACTTATGTATAAAGTTGAGGTACTGCTATTGTACTTATACTATTCTTCATTTCAGATGGTAGTATTGTACTTGTACTTAGACACCTTGTAAATAAACTACCGGTAGTTACATTACAAACTAGAAAGATGCACTCGGTAGAGTGCAGATCTTTGTCAGGTGTGTCTGCAACACCCACTGCTGTATTGTGTGACTGAATGTATACAACCCACAATTGGCTAACCCCCGTCTTGACTTCATTCAAACTCAAAAACAAGCGGCGATATACACAAGCAATCGGTTCAAAGTCGTCGTATAATCACGTCATGCAGTCTTGCAAAAAACTAAATGAAACTCACCAAGTTGTCTGCCCACTTAGCAGCCGCTGAGTGGCGGTGATGTACTCAGCAGTGTGTGTACTGGTAGTTCCGTTAGCTTTTTGACAAACTCACCTTTTGAGAAAGTGTGAGTCACAGCAACCATGCCACCCAAAATATAATGCAGTTTGCTGCAACAGCATGCAAGATTAGCCATGGACAGACACAGAGAGGCACACTCACTCACAGACATATTCACAGACACACGCACACACGCGAGCAATCGCACGATTCTTCTAGCAAAGATTATAAAAGATTTTGAATACCATACATGTTATGAACTTATGACCACACAACATGATATGTCGTAAGTAAAATGAGCTCCATACTGACCAATTACAACAGTAAACTTACACACTGATCCATCGATTATAATAATCCAATGACATAATGGTAGAAGATAATGCTTTTACAGTCACGGCAGCCATTTTTCTGAATTGCGGATGATACTTATTAATTATGCAATTTACTAATACGTTTTTTTTCCTTTGATAACCAATCACTTCTGCATTTGTAAATGTTTATCATTTCTGATTCATGAAACAATAAATACACAATTAAACATTAATAAAGTAATATTCTACAGCTAAAAAATAAAAGTCTTATTAGAAAGTGGGAGTGCAACATTTACATTTTATGCTTCACATCCCTAAGTTTTTATTAGTAGCATTGCCATTGCCTGTGCACTGCACTCCTCCATGATCCACTCTTGTATGTAACCTGAATGATGATGTTTGGGCCACAGTGCCTCTCTGCCTCCCTGCTTTGTTGTTATTTGCAGTGACACATGCAGGGACTGGAAAAGGTCAATGGCTTCTCCCATAGAGGGGAATAAGAGAACCACCGGATCATAACATCTGCATATCTATGGGCCAGAGAGAGTAACTGTGACTCGCTTCCGTGGATTTATTGACTAGCACAAGGATTTAAATGGGGAGTCATAATTGTGTGTCGAAGGAATGAATCCAAGCAGGCTATATTATGTTAATGTGGCGTCTGCTGGAATAAAAGAAAGGACTGTGGAGTAGTATTTGTGCTTTCCTGCCACTCAGAGTCTGCATCTCATGAAAGCAGTCAGCTTCAAGGTTTTTTGCTCTCTGTGTGCACTAACCAGAGCTATTCATAGCTTTGATTGCCCCTAAGCAGAGCTTTGTCTGTGTGAATGACTTACCAGACTGCAGACCAGATGCAATGTCTGAGGAATTGCTGTGTTTGTGTGAGTTCTTTTTTTTTTATTTGTGATTTTTAAATAATTCATTCATTTTTAGGAATTATTTTTAGGAATCGGGGGTGATGGTTGTTCAACACTGCAAGAGCGACAGTTTGTTTCCTACCAAGTGGAGTGAATCTGTACAAAGCGGGGCCCTGCTGGAGCTGTGGGACTCTGACCTGAGAATGCTCCTCTACCTTTCCCATGCAGACCTTGGGATTGTTGTTCCTTTACCAATGACTGAAAGGCAGCCGCTGTCTCCAAGCCTGCCAAACCGCATTACTGGCTGAAATGGAGTAAATTGATTGGAAAGATTTTATTTTCTCTTGAGTGAGCTGACTCCCAGGGAGCCGGTCTCGCATTCTACAGTCTATTGTCTGTTAATACATGTTTGTGTGTGAGGCCTATACTGTGTTATGGCGTTATAATAAGACCACATGAGAATATATTGTTAAATATGAAAAAAAAAACAGCAAACTTCTACTCAAATGTAGAGGAGCAGGAGTGATGTGGAGTTTTTATTAAGAAACCTTTTTTGGTTACATGGCTTGTTCATGAAACAATTTAAAATGTTGGCAGGTCAATCAGGAGACTGGAGGAGTCTGGCCTTTTTAACAGGAGATAATGGGTTTCATTCAGAAAATACTGCCCTTACTTTCCTGTATTTTGTTTTTGATTGATTGTTTTTTTGTCCCTTTTATCCAATCAGAACACATCCCTGAAAGATTGCATATAAAGACCAGGCTCAGCTATTTTCTCCTGATTTGAAGATTTTAACTCTTTTTTTATTTCAAGAGCTCCAGCATCTGTTGAGTGCATCTCAAGATGTACCCACTGAGCACACCACCGTCTTTTTGGAGTTGGTACATTGTTGATTTTGAGGCTGTTGTTAGATTGCACCTGGTGTGTTTGAGGTGAGAGAGCTAACTCTCTCTCCTCTGTCCTGATTCTCCTGGACCTGTCTGCGGCATTTGACACAGTGAACCACCAGATCCTCCTCTCCACCCTCGAGGGGATGGGCGTCTCAGGCTCTGCACTCTCCCTGTTTGCTGTCGGAACCACGCATGCTGACTATGGGGGTTCCACAAGGTTCAGTCCTGGGCCCCCTTCTCATCTCGCTCTACACAACATCTCTGGGTTCTGTTATTTGCTCGCATGACTTCTCTTACCATTGTTATGCCGATGACACCCAGCTGGTCTTGTCATTTCCCCCCGGTGACACTCAAGTGGAGGCACGCATCGCTGCGTGCTTGGCTGACATCTCGAAGTGGATGACGACACACCACCTCAAGCTCAACCTGGACAAAACCGAGCTACTGTTCCTTCCGGGGAAGGGTTGCCCACACCGAGACCTGTCCATCACCATTGACGATACCGTGGTGACGCCAACCCGGACTGCGAGGAACCTGGGTGTGACCCTGGATGACCAACTGTCATTCTCAGCAAACATTTCATCGGTTACACGCTCTTGCAGATTCCTGCTCTACAACATCAGGAGGATTCCCCCTTCCTCACTGAGGAGACGGCGCAGGTGCTAATCCAGGCTCTTGTCATCTCCCGCCTGGACTACTGCAACTCTCTACTTGCCGGAGCGCCGGCGTCAGCCATCAGACCGCTCAAGCTTGTCCAGAAAGCTGCAGCTCGCCTGGTGTTCAATCGCCCCAAGTTCTCCCACACAACTTCCCTTCTCCGTTCTCTACACTGGCTCCCTGTAAGAGCTCGCATCCAGTTTAAGACCCTGGTGCTAGCCTACAGGGCAGTGAATGGAACAGCTCCTTCCTATCTCCAAGCCCTGGTCAAGCCCTACACCCCCGCCCGACCACTTTGCTCTGCTGCCTCGGGGCGATTGGTTGCCCCGTCGCTCAGAGGTCCCTGTGGCCGTTTGACCCGGTCACGGCTGTTTTCCGTCCTGGCCCCACAGTGGTGGAACGAACTCCCCACTGACGTCAGGACAGCGGAGTCGCTGCCCATCTTTCGCCGCAGGCTGAAAACGTACCTCTTCAAGAAGTACTACCCTGAGCCTTCCACTTTCACTTATTGTATTAGTATTAGCTTGTTGCACTTATTACATTTGTTTGTTTCTGCGCTGGACATTTGCTCTGGTTCATGCTCTTAGATGCTTGTTTGGAAAAGGTGATGTACTTATGACTTCTGGTGATTAGTAGTTCTCTTGAATACCTATGTTGAATACACTTACTGTAAGTCGCTTTGGATAAAAGCGTCTGCTAAATGACTGTAATGTAATGTAAATGTAATGTAAGAGAAACAGATTGAGTGGTGTGTCACATGCTGCACAGAACAAAAATTCGCCCTCTGTGATTTCAGCTGAAGCCTCTTTATAGTTCACGTCGCTTCACAGCCAAGCATTAGGCAACCTACGTCTGTGTGCCATGTTAGATGTGACATGGAGGGGGATGTTCTATATCATGAGAGGTACTGCAGGGGCCGTGCACAACATGATGACAATCTGACTCAAGTGTTTGTTCATACCGTGTGGACAATATCTGAATATCACATAACGAGGGCTTCCTTTTTTCTTTTCTTTTTTACAGCTTGCTCTCTCCTCATGGATTGCCCTCAGGTAAACATTTCTCATCATAACAAGGCAGTTTAGGAGGATTATTTTGTCCCACACAGGGATGCTTTCTTGCTGAGATGTTTGTCGGGATCGTTCTTAATGACTTCTTAGTGTTCTCAATGGCCCACCAGTCAGCGTGTCCTTGACTCTGTTGGCTGCTTAGCTGCCTGGAGAACATAAGGAGAATATGATCCTCTCAGTGTGTGGGAGAGATGCATTTGAGAGAGAGAGAGAGAGAGAGAGAGAGAGAGAGTGAGAGAGCTATATATGGAATGTGTATTCATGCTTAGAGTACATGTTTGTCTCTTAATGCCTCTTGCTTGTGTTTGTGTGTCTGACTTGTGTGTGCAGGCAGTGCAGCAAGCCCGTCCTCCAGCACAGCACAGCACTGGCCCAGACTGGTTCAGACATCTTGTGCGTCTCTGGTGAGTAATCAGGTAATTGATCATAGAGACAGGTAATTATTCCTGTGCCAAGCTCACTGGCAAATGGAAAGTCCGGCAAAAAGCATCTGTCTCATCCAACACAGCCTGGAGTAAGAGGACAAGGCAAGAGTAAAAATGGGGCTCTGGGTGGATGGATGGCAAAACAAAAAGGCCTTAAGCCACAAGTGTTAGAGAGGAGTCTGTTCCAGATGTTCATACCCCACAATTCCTGTGTGCACAGATTAAAGGGGGGAATCTTAGGTGATCCAGAGGGGATTCCTGTCACTTGAAAATACATTTCAGGTCCCTTAGTCACCTTTTAGATCAGGGGTGGCCAGACTTTTTTGATTGTGGGCAATATACAGAAAAAAGTACGGCCAAATGATAGTAAAGGCTTCGTTTTCAATCAGTTACACTGCAAGGAAACAAGTGTTCCCAGATCAGAAAACCCCATGTGCCATAGAAAATCCTTTTCTATCAAAGTCTAATACAGTGCATGGCCTAAGTTCCCAAGTATTATGATGTTGTGTGTAAATATGTAGATAAGAAAAGTTAAAACAGGCAGATGCATATGTACATGTAATATTAAGATGTAAAAAACAGAACAGGCAGAAATAGTAAAATATTGGTTTCTGTACCAAGAGGTTAAGACAGAGGTCTTAGTCTACGTTTAGTGTTTAAACTATGATGTGCAATGTGCATACAATGCAATTTATTAGAAATATGCTCAAGCATTATCCTATATTATGTTTTAAAAAATTCACAGCCGGCTCTTTAAAAACAGGCAGCAGGCCTTAGTCTGCCCATGGGCCACAGTTTTGGCCAACCCCAGCTTTAGATGTTTGAACAGAAGCCTGAAACAGTGACGGCAGCAATCCAGTGATTAGAACATTTCAGTGGTCATGTCGGGTGTTTTACTTCGGCCTGCACTCTGCGGGTTGTAAAAGGTGAGCTACTGTCGGCGTGACAAAGTGCTTACAGGCAGAATTTTACCTCCCCCTGCATACATGTGATCTAGATTGCTTGCTTCATTGGTGTCATTTAGGTTTGTTCTGGAGCAGTGAGTAAACCAATCTTCTTACATACACCCCTGTCTGCAGTTTGCCTTGATTTATGAACAGGGAATAACCCAGCCGAACTTGAGGCTCATTTGTCACCTGTCATTAAGATGTACTGGTAAGGTGTTTTCCTGTTACGAATAGCCCCCCTCAGCCCCCTCTGTAGTTGTGCTGCTGCTGCTGCTTCTGGGGCTGTGTTGTGGAGAGCAGTGGAGGGAGAAGAAGAGAAGAGCCTTGCTGCCTCTCCAGCTGTGTGTAGCTCACACAGAAAGGACAGCTATTATGTGTTGTCCAGTTTGTCTGCCGTAATTGCATCGGCGTCTACACCAGAAGATCTCGTTCCCCTCACGGCGATCACTCATCGTCCTTTTTTTTTTTTTTAAATCTTTGCGAGTGAGTGTACACTGCTTCTCCTCACCTCCCTTCCTCATGCACCCCTCCACCACGCACAGAAGTGGTTGCGCTCTTGTGGGCTGAAACTCCCACTGGAGACAGACATGTATTTGGCTCCAGGATAATACTAGATGTGTGTTGAATTGAAATGCTAAGTCTAGCATGAAACTCTGGGGCCATAGGAGACTAATCAGTTGTTGAAAGGCAAATAAATAAATAAAGGCACGCTGCAAATCAAATTTAGCCCCGACGTATGCTCCTGCCTTTTGTGAGCCCGACTGCTGCTGAAGCCTTAGTTGTAAAACACAGGAAAGTGCATGACTTCTTTTCCCCTTTTGTTTCAGTGTAGAGTGCTGGAGGAATGGAGAGAGGAATAGGAAGGGACATTAGCCCCTGAGAGGTGACGTACAGGAGGAGGGAGGGTGAAGCTGGCTGAATGGTTGAGGTTGAGAGAGGCACAGTTGCAGATTTGTCATTAAATATGTATTTCCTCCAGTAGAAATCCCTCTAAACACACTCCCTGAACTGACATTCAGTTGGTATCCTCCGAGCTGTATCGGGGGGGGGGGACACACACAAAGAGATAGAGACATGCAGAGAGAGAGACAGGAGAATCTGCCTGACAGTAATGAGAAACAAAGCTGACAAACCAGTTAATATTGCTTTAATCAAACACGATAGTGTTGAATATTAAGAAAGAAAACAGTGACAGACCTTAAATACGAATGGGAGCACCCAAATGCACCTTCACATCTTCCAGATTTTTCTGAAGCTGAAGCTATACTGTTCCAGGAGTGAAATAACTGGAGCATGTGTGACAGCTAAGATTACACATAGCTACCCAGCTAATTCTCATTAATATCTGAGCC
The DNA here is from genome assembly GCA_032191485.1 of Leptoclinus maculatus. Taxonomy (NCBI): domain Eukaryota; kingdom Metazoa; phylum Chordata; class Actinopteri; order Perciformes; family Stichaeidae; genus Leptoclinus; species Leptoclinus maculatus. The sequence goes on from JAVDOI010000001.1 coordinate 3,025,181, forward strand.
TAATTATAGCATTCAGAATTAAACTTGTAGGCTTAACAGTCAGACTATTTCCAGAGAAGCTGCCAGCGTGTGTTCATTTACCTGTTCACACATCACGGAGGTGCTATGATGACTCGTAACAGAGGCGTTTATAAGGGCAAACTTCAAGTGGCTTTTAAACACATACAGACGCGTTAACAGTTAACAGATTAAGGATTAATCCCTCAGACTCAAACAGCTTGGGCCTCCTTCCAGAATTATAATTTTGCATCAATATTCAACAATCATGCACAGAGGAATACGTCATAGAAGATGCACCGAAATTAATTTCTCCACCAGCCGTATAGCCTCAGTAGCCCAGAAGGCAGGGAAACTACAAAACATGTTGGTTTTTGAGTAACAGGCGACACTGAAAAACCCTGTCTCACCTTCTCACCGGCTCTCCTTCTCTCTCCACCTTCATGTAAGACGACAGCTGAAAGCAACAGGTTGAGGTTCATTCTCTGGTAGATGATGAAATGTAGATCTCTGACATATTTTGAAGGAAGCTGGATTCACCAAAAAAAAGTATAAAGAAATCCAGCTGTAGTCTGCAGCCATGCTTGCAGCTCTGTAAGGCTTTGAGCTAAATGCTAACATCAGCATGCTAACAAGCTGCAATAGCATGTTGATGTTTAGCAGGTACAGTATTATATAAACCATGTTCACCATCATAGATTTGCATGTTAGCATGCTAACAATTGCTAATTGTCACTAAACACAAAGTACAGATGAGGCTGATGAGAAGACATTTGCAGACATTTGGTCATAAACCAAAGCCAGATCCCGTCTACTACAGCATACATTACATATCTTCTCTGTAAATCACTTTTCTTGCGTTCTCCCTTCTGAGATCTGAAACCAAAAGATCAAATGTGTCTCATATATTGTATTACATATTGGAGAGTAATCGTTACGGCACACATGACTTCTCATTAGATGTGGCTTCAACTGTATTTGATTTCAAGAAATTGCCCAAATAATTACTACCATGAAACTTATTCATGCCAACTTATTGGTGCAAAGAAAGAAAGTTTCTTTTCCATTAATTTTGAGTCAAAATATGTGGGGGAATACAACCTGAAGGAAATACCAAGAATCACAATGTAATTTAATATCTAGGCTATATACATTAACTGCTGACTGCGTGGTTTTGTTCTCATTATTTGGAGCAAGCTGTCTGGAGTTAATTTATTCCCAAAAGTTGTGAGATCTACATGAACTTTGTTCCAGGTTTACTCCAAAAGGTAGCCTATGTTTACAGTAATCACTTCAGGTGCAAGCTGGAATTCATTTTAACCCTGCAGCGTGCATTGAGTGCAGCCTGACTCACTGGCAGTTATAAAAGTAATTGCATGCGAGATTGTCAGAAAAATGTCCACTTGTCCTTAAAAAAAAGCTTCATAGAACGCTAAGAACATTTCCTCTAAATTATTAAGCACTCACTCCGTTGCCTCATCTATTTCTATAGGGAAGTAAAATCTACATTCTGCTGACAGTATAAACCAATATTTAAAATGCATTGCCACACACACACATTTTATTAAAATCCCTGCAGAGAGCTAAGTGTTGTATATCATCCATTAGAAAAACATCCATTATCTACAACCTTTATTACAGAGCTGGATTTGTCATTTAAGCAGTGCAGGATATGTCGTATTGGCTTATTTAAAGTCGTTGAAGGCTGAAGTTAGGTGCTGCTATCCAGGGAATTATGTGACGTCACAAACCTCTATGTACTAACTGGAATGATAACTGGGTAAGTTGTCCCGCCCGAACAGGTGCACCAAAGCTAACGGGATACGTGAGTGAGAAGTCAATCAAGCCCAAAATGTGTGTGTGGCAACATAACTGAAAACACCTGTGTGGGTGCTTGAAGACAGCTGTTTGGGATCACATTATCTGACTTTCAGTATCTGCCTTCCAGCACCTCTGTGTTTTCTTCTGCTGTCTTTAGATGAAAACGTTGCTCTTCCCTCACCGCGATGTAGGGTACAGAGCATATTGTCGACACTTGCAGAGGCAATGCGCAGTGCAGGTGTATGTCGTCAAAAAGCGGCCCCGTCACATTCAGCTGTTATCTCAATGATGGGGCTTCGAAAGGACAGCGGCATCCTAGATGAAGATTGAAATAATTTGAATAGGCCAAGGGTAGCTCCTCTTCTGCCTCGTTCGGCACCCCAAAGGAAATCGACGGCACAGCCAGCACAGAGCGGTTTTACCGCTGATCATGTGTGGACTCCTCTAACTCCTCTTACTTTGCAAATCCTTAAGAATTTTCTGTTATCTCTCAAAGTGATAGGGGGAAGCAGACAGGCTCTACCACTGTTTCCCTCTTTACTGGCACTGGACTTTTCACTGCTGATCTTGTCAAAAGAAGCTTTAGAATGCCAGTGAGCGAAGAATTTTAAATTCTGTCTCAAGGCCAGTCCCTGTTCTGTGAAGGGTTAATCTTGAGCTGAGTGCAGCAAGGCCTCTCTGACTCTAAGCTGGAGCGCACCCTGATGAAGGCAGGTAGCGGGCATCCGGTTTGCATGGCCCCCCCTGCTGTGACTGATGGTTGGAGAAACATGGAAATTGCATTCACAGGCTCACAAGGAGCTGCTTCATCCTCCCTGTTGGTCTGATCCCACAAGGTCTGCAAACCCCAACTGTTAAGTGCCTAAAATAGCTATTTTTGTTGCTTTCCTCCAATCCTCACTACATGTGGTACATAACATATATATTTACATAACATGTTGATGAGCCTAAAGGCTTTTCATTATTGTTTTTGATATGCCATATTATCGGTGACTACATTTGTGGAGGTGTGACGTATTTTGTACAATTACAACTACATACAGCACATGTAGACTGTTCGTCAACTCCGAGTGATCCTGGTAATATTTGATGGCATTTCACCTATGGGTGGCGCTTCAGCAGCATGAAAAATGTAAATGGCTATAACTCAGACGTTTTGAGTCTGGCTAACTTGATGTGCGCACAGTTCAACCTCGTACAAAATGTTTCACAGGCAGGATGTCAAAATCAGGCTGCCAGTCATATATACAATATATATTTACATTTTGTTAGTTTAGCTATAGTTTTAATTCATAATAGCCTTGTAATAGAGGTTTATACTCTGACCACAGCTATGGATCAGTAGGAAACCTACAAAAAAATCCTTTTTTTATTTGAATCCACTTTTCATATTGTGGTTCAGTTCTGTTTATGTTGAATTAGTTCTTATTCTAAACATGTAATGAATCCGAGAAGAAATGAGTCAGAGAAAAGGCCAGAGTGAGCGGTGTGTGTGTGGGCACCTGGTCGAGGTGCCAGGAGTACAATAAAAGGTTTTAATATGTCCTCAAAACCACATCAACACGGATCCTCTGTGGCACAGACAGATGTTTATCTCTAATCAATATGAACACAAAGAGATTTCAGCACAGTCTTATCATCTGTCCTCTATTACAGCGTGGCTCCTGTAAATATGCTCGGGGGGGGGGGGGGGGGGTTAAACCTGCAGTAGAGGACTGACTGAGCAGCTTTGAGCTTCAGTGGCAGTGGTCCAGTCAAAGCTGCCGTGATGATGAAGTGATCGCAGCCGACTGTGCCCCTCCCAGGCTTAGTACGTAGTATCATGAAAGCACTCGAACATGTAAGGGCATACCTGATTTGCAAACCAAATGCTCTCAGCCAAAAACGGTCTCTTCCAGTGGAGTATATTAAAGAACCCATTTGACACTAAATCATATCGCTTACACTGTGTACACAGGCTTTTTAGCAGCTGCCACAAGCTGCAGATAAAATGTCAGAATAATGAGTTAAACATGTCTATTCGATGAGATCAAGGTGATGAGAAAAAGAGAATATTGCTGCTGTAATCATGCTGTCATTTCCTTTGCGCTGCTTTTTGTACATAAACTGGAAGTTCACATGATCAAGGCGGACCATTTGAAAACATGCATTCTTGAAATTAACGTGCCTCTTTTTCAGATGCTGATCATTTCTGGTAAAATAGCGATGCGAGACACTACAACCCGAAGCGGGGACTCTTGAGTTTATGTTCATAAATCCCATTCGGTGCAGTAAATGGTTCAAGCTGATCACACACATTACAGTATGCCAACCATATTGCCCCTCAGAACAAGACACTCCACACAGTAAATGTAAGACACAGATGCAGACATGCATAATGCATGAGTGTTGAGCAAGTGTTCACATTGCGATGCGAGTGTGCTATGTTGAGAGTATTTATGGCATATTGCACCGGGAATAAAGGCTCAAATACACATGTACGCACACACACACATTTGCATGTACACCGACGCTCACGCGGCTGCAAACACACACACACACACACACACACTGAACAAACTAGTGTCTGCTGCCAGTACAGACGGATGTCTTCTTGGCAGCGTATAACCCGTATCAAACTACCTGCTTGGCTTGCACCGAGCCAGTAATGACACGTACACTGTATTATTGCATGCATTAATAGAAATGTACACCGCAGTCCTCGCCATGACTGTCAGTTCTATTCAGTGTTAATAATGAGAAGTTATTACTATGCTGTTCTTTACATCCAGAACAGATTTAGTGTACTGCATCTATTGATCACTGAGCCGAGGAGGATACTGTATCTGCCGGTATTCTCTGTTGGGAAAAAGGCTGCTCACAGAGGCCTTGGCTGCTGCACTTGGTAAACTTATTGACCAGTAAGTAGCATGTTCAAATAAACCCCTCCTCATGAATATTGACTGAAATCCCATAAAATGTTGACGAGCTGTGCTCTGCTGGGTCCTTGGTTGTGTATTTTTGTTTGTTTCCCTGCAGATGCATGGATGGATGGAACGCTTTCACTGTATTTTAATGAATGTTGCAGTCTGCTGTAGATAGTCAAAAAGTCATTCTTTACCTAAATGAAAAATGAAAACAACAAAGAATAGGTTTTTTTGTGTGTGATAAGAGCTGTTTCCCAAGCGACTTTTCAAAACCCTAATTTCTTTTCACATTTCATTCATCATTTAATGGTTCAATGGTTTATGTTTATTCAAACTGTAATCTTCATTTACAGACCTAATGAATCCTGAAGTATCCCCTGAATATCTGGTGAATTGAATTAATGCAGCAAAGCTTTCACTGAGATCATTGAAACTTCAAACATAATGTGACAAACTGCTCAAACAACTATCACAAATACAACTTTAGTAAAGGTCATTAAGCATTCAACTTTAATGACTTTTAATTAAGATTGCAATTATATAAATGTATGAATCAGATTTCAAGAACAAAGTGGGAGAAAAATGAGAAACTCGTCTTGCTTCTAGTGTAAATATACTAGTTTATAGGATGTTCTTGGCTGTTTTTCATAGATACTTTATATAGCGATATGTAAGATATAGGAGGATTATTAATATAACTTAAACTGCAAGTTATAGTCCGTTTTCAGAATGTTAGTTGTTAAGGGACATATGATTTTAGTATTAAAAGATATAAGGAATAGGAATGGATTCAATTTATGCTAAATTTATATGCATTTAAATGTCCATAATACGGGATTGGGAGCATATCTATCGCCTCTCAACGGCTCTCAACATGGCGACAGCTAAGCCGGCGGCTAGCAGCTAAGGATGCTAACAGTGCAATCTACAGCAACAGCGTTGACAGAGCTGACAGTGTTTACCTGAAGGGGAACTGGAGGTTGGCTGCTACACTTCCGCGATGACGGCGTAAACTGTGACCGCCGTATGAGCACAGTACAGAGCGGCGGCTGTGAGCTAACCAGTCGGGAACGCTTACAAACACTAAAAGCAAGTGTTCCGACCTGGCTATGTAAACAAAACATACAGAAACACACACACACACACACGCACACAAACACACACAGGGAGAGTGGCTTCATTCTCTGCTCAGGGAGACATTACTCCACTATATCTTCACACAGCAAATGGTTTGCTGCTATATTAATGCTCTGAATCCTATATAATACACCTTAAAGCACCTAACATAGTTTGTGACATGAGCAATAAAGTCACATGACGAAGACTTTGATTTGACAAGTATGAGGGCTTTGAACTTTTTATGAAACATGTACCAACAGACTCCTCATCAGACTTTAAATTGATGCAATATATTGACTGGATTTGACCCCACTTGTTTCACAACCTACTTGTGAGTTGACTTGAGTTGGGGTGTCAGACATGGAGCTCACACTTTGACATTCATGAGCTGGGAATTAGATTGAGATCTGGACCTGATGAGTTAAGTGACTCAAACAAGGGGCCGTTGCGTCTCGCATCTGTTGTTTGTTTGAAATGGCGCTCTGGCGATACCAATCAATCACAGTGCTACTTCAATTTACACGTTTCTGCAAATGTTGCAATTTTTTTCCCAGCACGATCAACTAATGTAATGAGCTTAATGCAGGAAGCCAAGGGGCGAGGTTGGAAGGGGGGCGGGGTTGCTGATATGTGGCTGATGGGGCAATGAAATCCTATCATAAGGACTGGAGGCCTACTGGGTGGTAAACAGGCCTCTATATCAATCAGCTGAGGAGGAGAGGAGAACACTGGAGCCTCCTCCTTCCCACACACAGCCTCCAATTAAACAATTAGGGGCCGAGGCTGCTCTAATTGGAAACATGGCTGGTCCTGTTGCACAAGGGCCTCCACTCCATCATCAGCCCCTTTGGCCACCCTACTCCAATGCCACTCAGCATGCCCTTGGGTTGAACTCTAACATCCCCAGTGCTCTCTGTCTCACTGCCCCCTCCTGCTCCTCCTCTCTCTGTCTGTGTGTCTCTCTGTCTCTCCCTCTGCTTCTCTTTCTGATCTAATTGCAGCAGTCCATATGGATGGTGGGAAAACTGCAGTGTCTGCAAACCTGGGTGTGTTTCCTGAGGCTGCTGGGTCCTTTATTACGGCACAAACTGCTATAATCCAAAAGTAAGGACTCAGGATTGCACCGCACCAATATCTTAGTGTGTGGCCTCTTGCATGTGTACTTTTAAATTTATCAAAAAAAAATTTCCAAGATAGAAACTACTGTGACAAATATTCGTGTTCTGGAAAAATAATAGCTCCACATGGAAGCAGACGTAAACCTGAATAATCACACCGCCTTAAAACACCGTGTGAATGCTGCTTCCTTGGATGGGTCCCGTTACCTCAGTGTTACTGTGAAGAAAATGACAAAGCACCATGTCACATAGGAATGCCGGGCATGTTGTAGCCAGTCACCCAGGTCAGCCTCCTGACAGCGGGCCAGTTTTATGGTTTTGCTGACTGCTGCTTTTGATGGTGTAATTGTGACAATGATCTCATTCTCTCCCTCTCCCTGCCTGGTCTCCACGAGCTCTGCGCTCAGACTTCTTCCCAGCGGCTGGCAGTCAGGGGGGAGAGGTGGGGGAGCACATTTCATTAGCTTTCAATTCATATTGAATGTATTAATCCCATGCTGGTTCTGCAGGGTGGGGGCAGCTCAAGAAAGGGGGGGGGGGGGGGGATATCTTCGATATAGACACCTTTTTCCTCCATCTGCTTGCAATGTGTGCGCAAAAGTGTATGAAAGAGGAGGGAGGGAAGGAAAGGCGGGAAGGGAGAGGGAGAATAACAAGGACAGCCCTAACAACAAGGGCTTGTGAAAAGACTGCAGCGGGGGAAAAAAGTGTGTCAGATCATTTACCAGCGGGGATGCACGACTTCGTCTCTTTAAAGGCAGCAGCCCTGCAGAAAGGCTCTTGTCTAGTCAGCACTGCAACAAAGGCACAGCTATGGCTTTATTTACGCGCCTGGAATGTTCCTGTGCGCACAGCGGCAGCACCCGAACAACTAACCCCTCAGCTCCATCAAGGGAGGGAACATGGCGCTAACCTCGGCCAGACCTCACCCCCAGATTGAGAGGCAAAGAATTGTTGCAACAACTGAGCTGACAAGCACGTCACACTATTTAACTAGAGGAGTGACTCAACAAAGAGCCGCTCTCTGCCTAACTGCCTCTGAATGAGCCTGTTTGACGTTGTTCTGAAGACACTCTTGTTGTAGCACAGTGGTCCTGTTACAGAGCAGGCTGCAGGCGTTTGAGCAGGTGTCAGCTGAGAGAGAACTGAAGTTCACACATCCCTTGTGAGGACAGTTTACAAGCAGGCGGACATTATTTGTTTTTGTTACAATGCCTTGTTGACCCGCAGAACTGCCAGGAGATTAGTATTTTATTTATCTTTGTTAGAGCGCTCCTGGTTCACAATCTGCTCTGCCTGACCCCTCACTTAGCGAGCCTTTACACACTCCACCCGGCTGCTCAGATGGAGCCTGAGGGCACGGAGCCAGCCCCTCTGCATCCTCAGCACTCTGCAGCCCTCTCAAGCTAATGACGAGGGCTGCTCCCACTTTGTCATGCGGAGAACTCTCAACGTGCCATTTCTGTGCTTGTGTCTGTGTGTGGGAGGTTCCAGCTCACGTTTAGGTGGTGACGACCCTTTTTGACGGTGGCAGCAGATTGAGGAATGTTCCTAGAGTAAGTTCAGAACCTTCTGTTGCGTCATAAGACCTATAGCTGATCAGCCGACCTCTAACATACTTGATCTGACAGAGATCAGACCACCCCAGGAACAGCCACTGGACCCGCAGGCCTCCAGCTCACAGCCACCGGTGCCAGATATTGCATTTTATTCATCAAATTATAGTTAGGTTTCTACACAGGGTTCCTTGATGGGGTTTTAAATGTCAAGGTTTACAAGCTATTCAAAAGGAGCAAACTTTGTTCTGTAGGGATCATCAAGAGGAGATGACTGCATCTTTATAAAGGTCTTGAAACTTAAAAAAAGAAAGAAGTTGAATTTTTTGTACGAGTGGAATATTTTTACGCTTCCTGTGCATATTTCTCAAATTTATGTGAGCTAAAATAATAATATTTATTTTGAACACAATGCAATACCAAAAGATATTATATCAATAGCGACATGCCGACACCATGATGACTTCACAAATATCCCATCACCAGCTCTGTCCTTACAGGAACACATTTAAATACCTCTGAACTTGAGCCAAACAAGAGCCAATTAAATGCGGTGCATGATGTTCTCTGTTTCCCTCAGTTCACAGGTCAAGTTTTATTTCCCTTGCCTGGCTTACGAGCCAACTGCGTCATTATGTTTTATGTTGAAGTACAAGCTAGATTTACTCTACTCTTTCCCACATGAAACTTCTTCAGCAGACTCTAGAACGTGTGCTTTTATTTTCAATTAAAAGTGAATTTCGTATTTAAATTAAATAAGACACTATTTCACCAAATAAGTAGTATATTTGCAAAGGGGTTGATTGCCATCCAGAGAATATGAACCAAATAGAGTGGATACTGGAGTCTCGTGCGTTTTTATATTTCATATCAGCCCTCTGTGGTTCCTAAAACATCATCATTATAATTTAAGCTCAACCTTGGCTCTCATGATGTTTTTATTCCACATTTTAATAACTTTGCAGTCAGGGCCAAGTGCCATTATTTGAGTAAATGAATGGAATGAGTGCTTCTTCTCATTATTTTTAAAAGCTCTCGTCAATCCATCTTTGCTCAATAAGCAGTGTGTGTGTTTGTGTGTGACAGAGAAGGAGAGAGCACATATCTCTGTGTGCTTCAACGTGGGGGCTGGGAGGAGGGCTGCTTTATTTGAACATGGCACGCTTGTTGACCCTCTTCATAACTATTCCTCCTCTGCAGAGGCCTAGAATGGGATATAACCACTTAGCCTCTGTAAACACAAGTTAAACTGTTGAACTATGGACCTCGGAGTCGCGCTCTTAACCGCTGGATGCCTCGGCTGTGTCTGCCAGTGAGGGGGAAAACCTCTCCTGTCTGGGTGGTCAATTGTATTGATTTGCAGAAAGCTTTTCAAATAGGTCACGTGGTTCTTGTGATCTCTGGGTAGCAGCGCTGTTCGCCCTGTGTCTAAGGTCAAAGGGTATACACAGCTACACATGAACACACAAATATATGAGAGGGGGAAGCCTCACATTGCTTCACACTACATTCTCACCTTGAGTATTTGAGCATGTTTGAGCATTGAGAATATATTCTTCTATCCGATCTGATCACAGGCACTCATTAAAGTCAGCCCATGTTCTCATGCAGGATTCAGTCACACAACAGTGGGGCTCTCTGGTAAATGCTCCTATAGCAGAATGGCAGGGACCACAGAGCATGTCAAAGCAAATGTCAAAAGAGCAGTTGGGCCAACTCCAAACTATCTTACACTTTCACTTCCCCAAAATTCTTGAGTGCTTCAGGGAGAGAATACGACAGAATGTCCCCGTGGGACTTAGATAAGAGGGAGCCGGAGATAAGTGAGAGAAAACCATCAGCAGATATGATAGCAATCTGGGATCCACATTAGTTACCCTACTATGACAACTGTGCTCATCGGCCGTGCTATTATAAAATGTTTTTTTTTCTGTTAAACAATCTCATACAGATGGTATCACGCCACCTTTTTTTTTTAGTATCAAGGACAGTGGTGACAAAGCGTGGGAAGCACTGAATGTGAGATGATCATTGATTCCTATGGGGAGATTTAAGGTTGAGAAAGCTGCTCCATCCTTTGGGATGAGATGAAAGACACAAAGCTCATGCCGCAGAGCCATGGAGACGGCACAATACAATCACAAAACTCTTGTTATACATTGTGTTGGTAATTAGTTCAAAGTGATCAAATAATTAGCACATCTATACTGAATCATATCATTTTGATCAGGAATGTTTCCTGTGTTCTGTTTCCTGTGACGCTTCTCTGGCTTTGGAGCAGTGTGGACTGTAGTTAAGGAACATTTTGCCTTCAACTGTCCTCAGTGTTTTCATCCTCTGCAAGTCATGTTGGTGAAGGATACCCTCATTAATACCGGTACTTGGAACAAATTGATCTCATTACTTGTTGCTGTACAGTATTATCACTCTTCAGGCTGGCACACCTTTATGACTCCATCTGCATTTCAGGAGCAGCCAGCTGTTTTCTGGCCCCAGGACCTGCTGGCATCACCACCTTTATGGCCTGGTTTTCCCAGCTCTCACTTTCAGTTTTACAAACAGGAAATGCCACTTATGATTCCATGGCATTGTTTAATTCCGTGCACAGAAGAAAAGAACTGTCACATTGTTGCACGCAGCTCTGATTTATGGGAACACTGCCATATACTGCTTTTCCCTGACTTAAAACATTACAAGGCAGCAATGACTTCATAAGAATAAAAGTTTATGATAACAGAGACGTTTTGTAACGCTGGGATTACATGACAACAGCAAAGGTATTACTAGTAAAAACTATAAAATAAAAGTTGCGCTTTAAAAGAGAGTGATTATGCACTAGTGTATCAAGGGATGGCAGAATGAATTAAAAAGAAACTACCTTGACTAAAGACAGCTTACATTGTACTATAATTAGGAGGTTTTGCACAATGATGAGACAAGGACTTGTTAAAAACTCATTAAACCTACAGCACTCACACTAGGAATTAGAGGAAGTAATATTCTGGCTGAGAGTGTGCCCCGGGGTAAAAATGGAAGGAACGTTCTGTTGGCTGAATTTAGTTCAAATTCCTGGGTTGCCTGAGTAACTAATTGTATAAAACAGAATATTTCAACCTAAATAAATAAATAACAGGGATAGTGATGGAAGAATTTGTTAAACTATTTTGTATGTAGTATTGCATCCACAGTGAAAAGAGTTGTTTTTTTTCATTTTTGAAAAGAGCTATAAATGTCAGCTCCAATAGCACTGTAACAATTATTTGCATGCACAGCCCACAGAGGAAAACTATACCCAGTGGTAACGTAACGCAAATCCAGCAGGACACAGAGGCCCTCTGAAGTCAGTTAGCCTTAAGCTTAATGCTGAAAAAAACTGTTTTTATTTGGCTTATTTCTCTTACAGTTTGCAGCTGTAATTGAAGCCATTTTGGTTTGGCCCAACACCAGCGTGGATGGCAGTTGTATGAGATCAGAGACTGCAGTTCTCAATTGTGTGATGTTTGGCAATATTTTGGAAAAATGATATGTAGAACTCAGCTCATTCCACAGCAAGAAAAAAAAAGACTTTAAATGATATACAACTGTCAGGTTGCAGTAAGAAGTTATTTGGAAGGAAGTGCTGGCTGCAGCCAAAACCTGCTAAAAAAACAGAAATGCAGACAATACCCTGAAGACAACCGTCCATCCTGCTAAAGTGTCCTTGAGCAACATGCTGGTTGTGTATAGTTGCTGCTCCACGACAGTGGCAAGAAAAAAAGACATATATATTGTGTAAACTTGTCAAACCTTAGCTGAAGAAAAGTGACCAATTAAGTTGGATTGATTTCTGTTGTGCATAACAGTTACAGTAAGAATATGGACGAGTTGTAATCTGAAAGAAATACTAAGATGTTACTCTGAAACGTTTTGTTTTTATTTTTTCTTCATCTAAATAAATAGCTGGATAAATGTGTGTATTTTAGACCTACTGAAGTTTTTATGACAAAGTAACTCATACTGTGTTGAAGTCAGTGAAAAGCTGTTGTCTGTTGAGCCACTTATAGAGACACTGACATGTATATTTGTCTATTTCATATATTTGCCCTTGTATTGTATTTACCGTTAACTGTATTTGATGTGGCGTTTTTTATTGCAAGGCTTTGAAACACACTCGTACATCCTTTTCTGTAAACGTGTCAACAAACACATTTTATTCATTTATATGTTGAACTCAGTTTGTCCTCTTGTTTCAATTGCTGCCTAAATGTGTCTTCAATAATATGCATTTGTTTTATTCCTAATAAATGTTTGATATCAACGCTTCTTTTATCTCACTCAAGCCGCACTCGGTGGAATTGGGGTCAAGTGAATGTATTTGATTGAAATTAAGCAAAACAAAGGGCGCATCAATGCATCTTGGTTGCACATTTCAATTGCAAGTGCAACATCACATGCGCTAGGTGGTGCACTGTGTAAGTGAGCAAGTTTATGTGGTTTGATCATTGGTAACAAAATCTGTTGCTCAGTAGCGCCACTTGCGCTGGCCTAGCGGCAATACCTATCAGTCTTGTGTTATTACAGCCCTCATGACCACGACAGTATCAAGTTAGCCGCACTAAAACACGGAACCAGCTGGCAGGACTGTCAAAATAAAACGCGCACCGTTTTTTGCATGTAGCAGCAACTTTGTATGACATAAAGTAGTACAATAAACAAAAATATATTATTTAGTCATTAGATATATTTAACAGGTTCAGGCTTTCATATAGCAATAATCATAGTATTAGACATAATATTAAACAAAACAATGCCATACTTTTACTTTGCCGGAAACGTTGGCTACTTTCTGACGTGTGTCTGTCTGTCTTTGGGTGGCTTGACAAAGCTTTGACCACGAATGAGCCAATAGGCTGTGGAAAGCAGAGTTGTCCCTGTGGCCGCCATTAAAGAAAGGAATCCATGAATTCAAATGGAAACCAACAGGAACCGAGGCAGAAATTATGACCGAAATAATCGTTAAAATGCCACATTTCAAGAGGTTTTTACAGGATGTATTTCGTTTTTAGAGTCATTTTTGCGATGGAGGAGTAAGACAGGACGTCTTTATTTTTTTAAGCAGAGACCGTTTTGGGGCTAAGGGGGAGGGGGAGAGTTGCTTCTTTGCTCTCCTTTTCTTTTTGTTTTATGAACATTTTTCGCTGCCTTTAATTAGTTTTTACTGTGTGCTTTTGAGATGTCGACGTAGAGCCCACATAGTCTCTTTTATGCGCTTTTAGCTCCGGCGGGGGAACTGCAATCGGAAGGTTGTTGAATTAACTATCCTCCAGCCAAATGTTCCAAAAAATATTTCTCGTTGATTGAGCCTGAACATCTTTTGAAAACACAAATTCGTCAATTGTTCTTTTTTTTCCTGCGAAGTGAAATGATGGAGAGTTGGATCTCGCAGTGAAGAAGGATGAGTTCTTGTTATGTACCAAACGGGGCCAGCTTGGAGGATTGCCATTCCAATCTATTCTGTCTGGTAAGAGATTTAAAACTAAAGGAAAGCAGCCATTTTTAACTAGCTGAACGGGGGCTAAGCTAGCGTTAGCCACACAGGCATCAGTTGATAGGAGCTTAGCTAGGCTTACGGCCTGTCGAGCTGACATCATTTCAGGGCAACAAGGCATCCCAGTTCACTCGTGTTGCCTTGTTCCCTTGTTTTAACACTTTGTCACTTAGCCAGGCTGGAACGGTTTGTCTGTTACAATCTTCTTCCTCTTACATTTTCATTTCTTCTGTTCTTAAACTAAACATTCAAGGTTAACGCCACTCGCTTGTTAAGCTTAATTTACTACATTGCTCTGGATAGAAACATCAACATATCGCCTGTTAGCACTGAAATACAATGTTGTGCATTTTACTGCCAAAAAGCCCGAGTGCGTGTCCCGGTGAGTTAGTTGTTGTATCACTTTCTCCGTCTCTCCTCGACACCTTGTTTATTATTAACTTGCTATCTCGTTCTCATTACATTTCCACTATGTTTTTATCAAGTGGTGACCCGCTAAAACAAACACCACATGCACTTCAGTTTGCAGCTTTAACTTCAGTTTGCGGAGACTAGGAGAACCACTGAGCATTAGCTGAGGAATGCTGTGTTGTTGTTTTTTTTTTGCACAACTCTGACAACTCCTGGAGGGACGAATGTCAATACCTAACTTGCGCACCTTGTCGATAAAAACACGCCCCTTACGCTTTGCCCAGAAAGCTCTTTTTGTTGTTGTTGTTGTTGCAACAAGCGTGCAACAAGATCTTTTGTGGTAACAGTATTGCTTTGCAAGCGTTAATTATTGATGTAATATCTCATCATCTTGTTTGCCAGTGCGGGCTTAATCTCCTCGGACTTCATTTTCTAGTTTTCACACCAACTAGGGCACGGGCCCCAGGCTGATTATATAATCTGTGACATGCATTCCTGGGCATTACAGACAACTAGGTAACTACATGTCTGAGCTACACTGTCTACTACTCTATAGGTTGCGATGAAGCGTACAGTGTATTCCCCTTTCTCTATCTTTTCATCATATGTTGTCAATCCCACGTGTATTAACCTAAATACACGTGGGATATGTAGTGCAGTGAGCATCCACCGTGTAGTCCGCAGTCTTCACCCCAGCAGCATATGGAAAGGTGTTGCTTGTGTGTGCAGCTCCTCCTCTGGCTGTATAACCGAGAACATGGTTCGGAATGTGTTTGTTGTTGCAGTTAATAGGCTTGTCAGCAGGCTTAACCACACTTTGACTTGTAGGTTAGCTGAAGAGTGTAATGCCTACCTGCTCGAGCTCCTCTGAACATCCTGCTTCCCAAGCTGGAGATGTGTTTTCTCCAAGGCTAAAATGTCACCCTTCCAGAAAGTAGAGTTATGTTATAGATTAAATGACACAGGACCACTTTGCGGTACAGTGCCACAAGTGAAAGACCACAAAGTACATTGATCCTAGATTGATTTAATGTGTATGCAAAGGCAATGTTGTTCAACGTTAAGTGAGCAGCAGGAGTAGAAAGGCCTCAATAGTAATGTTGACACAGAATGTAGTATAATAACAGCATAGTGAAGTACTACACACAATTGACACAGCCTCCAAGCTGTCAGCCCCCCCCCCCCCCCCCAAAGGTAACATTTTATTGCAGAAAAATCCCCACTCTCTCAATACTACTTAGTTGGGTCGATTGTGTGCTGAACTCGTAATTACAATGTTTACGACAGCACTTGAAGGCAGCGTTGGCCACAGTGGACAGCAGAGGTAGAGGCTGGTAGTTGTGGTGCTGTGCCTGTCTGGCTGACATTTTCCTGCACACTGAGACTAAGCATAACACCACTGCTGTTATGACTCACTGAACAGACTCCACTTTGTGGTTTTATGGTGAATGAATGCGAACACATTGTGGGACTTTTTCCCCCTCTTCGTTTTTCAGTTGATAGTCTTCTCTGGAGTATGATTCTACTTGTTGCATACTTTTTTTGGGGGGGGCATTTCAAGTGGGCTGATGGGAATTAACTTGGTGTGTAAATTCAGTTTAGTCTGTTTCTGTATTATTATGGACCTACGTAGCTGACATTTGTAGTTTGAGCTTCCATGCATTTCAGCCCCGAAGGTTCTCAGATTTAAAGAAGCACACAGCAAAAATAACCTGTTTGGTGATTGCATCATATGTGACAAGAGCTCTGTTTTAATTCAAATTTGAATCTTCTTCAACCAAAAATGCAAACACACACTTGCTTGGTCTTATGTGTGCTCAGTGACCGGGTAAAGCTGAGGGAGAGGTGACAGACAGGAAGAGAGACTTGGTAGGAGAGGAGCATCTGCAGCATGATTTGAGGGGCTTCACCTGTTGCTTGTCTCATATCGTGAGAGGCAGGAAGGCAGCTGTTTGAACACAGCGCTCCCTACTGAGACCCAGAACCCTAAGTGGCCAGAGGGAAGGTGAGCAGCTGGGATAATCAGGGGTCGTAACCACCCCCCCCCCCCCCCACCCCCAGTACGTGTCACCTCAAGGAAGGCGCACTCCCGTGCTGTATCCAGCACCTTTGGCCTTAGATTCCCGCCGAATGTGCAGCAGTGTTGTTTTTGGCTTTCGAGTATGAAAGATAAAACTTCTCATGACCCACGAGCAGTTGCTCGCATACTTAAGCATTTGCTAAGATGCAGGCAGGTGGCGAAATTGAAAGTTTCATAGAAGAGTCGTCTGTTTGAGGCTCACTCGCGCACAAAGCCTGGAGAGCTTGGCCGTTATCCGTGGCACCCTCTGCTTCTGCACACAGGCTGTCACTCATTTATTTTGAACGGACAGACGGAACAACTGCAGAAGGCACATTCATCCTCGGTAGAGCAGCCTGCCTCGTGGATATTGTTGGCGAGGAGTGGAGTAGTGACGGGTCCAGTCTTTGAGAGAGGGGCTCTTCAGTTCTGCCTCTTCAGGCTCAGGAATACCTAAAGACAGAAGTTCATTTTCTTATCTATGGTCCAGAGGTTTTATAATCTCAGAGCAGGGGGACAAAACTACAGGCAGTGTGACTTTCTACACCGCAACTTGTTATGACTTTTTGGAGTGCAATTGAAAATGCAGTTTAATGTCAGTTTACTTCATGAATGATATAGCCTGCTGTGCCGCGAGAGAGGTGGCTTGTTTCAGAAGAAGTCTCTTCAAAGACCTCTAAAGTCATATTTAAAGCTGGAGGAAGTTGTAGAAGATGTGACGAGTTAATTGCAAGGCAGATTTTTCTTCCAATGCTTGCAATCACTCTTTGCTTCTCTGTTTCAAACCCAGAACGTTGCCACCGAGCAGTGCAACACGAGCCGTAACAGATCATCTCTGTGTCCAGATGATGATGTGCAAACACACAGATAAACGTCTCGTCTCTTAACAATCAGCAGAGCAAGTACTTGGCTTTTTTCCTGTGTAAACAAACCGGGTAGAGAGAGCTGTTTCGTTGAAAGTGTCTTCAGACATTTTTTGTTAAATTCATAATAATGGTAATTAATATGAGCTCTTTAAGCTCTAGAGCTGCTTCCGATCCTCACTTTCTCAAGCACGCGGCCATACTGTATACGTGGTGAGACTGCTGACTGACCAGAACCCCACAAACGTCCGTGTTGTCACTTTTGAACTTCACAGAGTTTCAGTTTCTCACCACATCCACACAGTGTTGAGCTCAGCCTCTCGCTGGGATTGTGAGGTAAAACTCGTTGGCCTTTTTCGCTCTCTGGCATCCAAAGCAGTGCAGAAGAGAAAAGAGCGCTCTGAATGTCAGTGAGCACTTTTCAGCTCCACACTGCAGCTGGGCCACATCATGTATCGCACACATTGTTCTTTCACTGTGACAAACGTTTGCAGCACCTTTCTTTTATTCGGTGAAATTCAGTATTATTGCTGTAATTTCAACACTGAAGCCCCTGAACAGAAAACTGTTGATTTAAATGTCTCTAATTGTAATAACTGTGCTGTGTGAGATGCACCTGCAGTGATCGTTATTTCAGAGAAATGATTGGAAAGAAGTGATGTAGATGTGATGCTTTTAATAATAATCTAGTTATCTCTTTTCAGATAACGGACACAAAGCATTCAATAAGTCATTTATTACTGAGGATGTCTTGTTGCCAGTAACACACCTCTATGCCACAGTTGCTGTAGTGAAGGTTTGCATTGTGCCATATGTTCTAAAGGAAAGATTCATAATGTATTCAATTGCCTACTTGGCAGAGAAGCTGCAGCAATAGATGCAAACGTCCCGATGGAGGCAGAAACAGTCCCAGAAAGAGGTGATGAATGGAACTGTAATGGAAGATGAATCGTCTGGCCTTCTGCTCTCGTAGACCGTTGTATTTCATCCGCACATTAACAGCAGCGGCGGCGGCATTAATCAGCATTCCAGCTGCGACTGCTACTACAGCCGCTAAATCTCAGAGAGGAGGCAGGTCATAGTTTCCGTGCCCACAGGATGTGGTCAGTTGGTTCAAGTTGCCCTGCGTGAACAGTTGTACCGCAGTCACTGTGGTCAATAACAACAAGCGTGATGGTGTTTTCTCTGCGTGCCTTTTTAAAAGTCACCTGACACCAGGCTGACCGTTTATCACACTGTGAAACCATCTCTTGTTCACTTGCACATAGAGCAGCTTGTTTGCTTGAATTCAGAGAGTGCCTTTTACTCCAGTTGTTCATGTTCATTTGATTGACTATAGTAATTGTTTCAGGACAGATTGTGCCTGCTTAATTGCTGTACTTGAATTTGATTTAGTTGGAGATTGGATAGAGAGCAGCTTGCCTTGCCCTATATTCTTTTGTTCTTGTAAATGTAACGTCTACTTGGAAGATGATACAGCAGGAAATGTGTAGGTCGGGTGGCCTCTTTACTCTCACTCTATATGTGTCGAGGCAGTTTCATACGACTTCATGATGATGCAAATACAAGACGGCTCTGCTGTGTGCAGCACGTGATCATATCAGAAACGTGTGATACCAAAATGTTTGAGGAGGAGAGGCCCGTAATAATATCTGCGAGGCACTCCTGAACACAGCCCTGTACATGATGAAGCACACACCGTACCTCTGGAGCCTGGTCAGTAAGATGATGGGGGGGGGTGTTCACATCTGCACTGCTTACGGTCTGCTTTCACAGTTAACTGTCACTCCCTCCCTCCCTTTGCATTGTGTGCACAGATGTTTCCTGGCGAGATGCAGGTGTACCGGTACTGTGCTTCTCACACTCCAGCAGGAAGGAGCAGCCTAACTGCTGCAGCTCTGTCGGTGCACACAGACCTAGCTCTGCTGTCTGCACCCTCAGCATGTGTAGCACCTCTTGAATTCCTTAGGAGTGTTCGTCAGAGCTGATGATGCTTTGATCATGCATCCATACAGATGCTGTGTTTAAGGGAAATATGTGGATGCCCAATCGGTGTTGAAGCAATAACTTCCTCAGTGCGTGCTATGTTGACCTGTAAAGCAGAGTTCTTCTGCTTGTGGAGCCATGCCGGCGGTGCTTACATGTACCAGGATGCATTGCTCTGAGCTTCTGACGCCTGAAGGGTTCCCGCCGGCCGTGTCCTCTTGCGCAACTAATGCGGCCGCGACCTCTGCCTTTCTGCGCCGACTTTCTTCGGCCGCGTACGCTGAATATCCCAGAGGCGGAGATTAGCAATCCAAGCTGGAATAGCAGCCCGTAGTTCCTCCTCGCATGCGACTACGTCACATGACGGCGCTGGATGCGGGAAAAACAACAGATTTTTCAGCCGCAAACTCGGCTTTCTGGGTCAATACAGCGTGCACCAAGGAATTTAATGCTTTGATCGACTACATTTACCATCAACACTGATTAGACGTCCACATAAGTAAAATAAAGTTGGGATGACTCCTTGGGCTTTTGTGTGCTTGCCCTTCACGTATTCCCTTGAGTTAGCGGTGAAGAAGAAGTTACACACATGCTTTCTGTTTTCTGATGACGCATACAGCGCATACTTCATAAACCAGCTTGCCTGTATGCTGCTGTGGTGTATTAATTGGACATGTGCAGGAGTCATAAATATAGTCAGCACTATTCTAACCTCAGGCTTATTAATGATTTGTCCACCTGTGTGTGTGTGTGCGTGTGTACTGCATCCTTATTGCTTACTAACTTCTTGTTGTTGTGATCCTGCTCTGCTCCAGCTGACGCCACACAATGCTCTGTTTTGACAGTCCCCCCCCCCCCCCCCCCCCATCCCCCCAACCACCATCACAACTCGCACCACAAATCTCCCAGCTTATCCCTAGCCAGGCGAAACACCACCGCATCGCCACAACCACGGGTAATCACTTGTTCAGGCTCAGCGCCTCTGCTCTTGAGTTAAGATATCCCGCTGAATTGTAATGGATTAATTGGTTGAATATACAGAGGGACAGTTTGCCAACTCAGCCTGAACGGGATAGGTTTAACCGGCATGAAAATGAACAGTCCATGTTCGCACAGATTACTTGAAATGTCTACAGGGACAGATAGGGGACTGAGATTGCCAGCGGAAATGGGGCTGTACGCCTACGGCACCGTGCACATGTGTGTGTGTGTGCGTTTCTACATGTTGAGGTCGACGTGGGTTGTCTGTCGCCGCTTGGATGATTAGCAGCAGTGCTAGCTAGCAGCCGAGCGTAATGTTCCTGCTTTAACACTTAATAACCCTGCCAGTGATTTACTGCCTATGAGGCTTTTTCCTGCGTGTTTTGTTCTCTCTATAAAAGCCAGACAGTGTTTATAGAAAGGCAAAGCACCCCACCAGCACTCACCAATAATGAGGATTACGGTGGAGAGACCACGTTTACCAGCATTAGTTCTTTCCTATTTGTGTTTTGGACATGTTGTTCGTGGTGATATTGAAAGCACCCGAAGCACAAGTACACAGTTCTTTGCAGAAACAGACAAACGTCCCAATTTTTAAGGGCAATTTCTCTTCTTTCTTTTTTTTCCATCAACACACAACGGGGCTGGTGTTTTGTCATTTACTTTGTATCTTTCAATCTTTCCCTTTCTCTCTGTTTTTGACAGCCCAGGTGTGTTATTGTCAGAAGTAGTTGGTGGGTGAACTGCCCCATAAAAGAGGAGTAATACCTGCTCTTTACACTGTGCTCAGCACGTTTACTCCGAGGTGCTGAGTGGATCCTGAAGCAGCGACTCTGCACACTGACCGTCTCTTTCTCTCCCCTCTCTCCCCCCCTCCCTTGTCTTGCAGGCTGACTTAACAGGGATCAAATGGAAGAGGTTCGTGTGGCAGGGTCCCACCTCCGCGCCCATCCTCTCCCCAGTGACGGAGGAGGACCCCATCCTATGCAGCTTCAGCCGCTGCCTGAAGGCCGACGTGCTAAGCGTATGGCGGCGCAGTCAGCGGCCGGGGCGGAGGGAGCTTTGGCTCTTCTGGTGGGGGGACGACCCCAACTTCGCCGACCTCATCCACCACGAGCTCGCAGGTGGGGGCTCCTTGTCATATACACATTAAGGGCATTTGCTAAACAACGATGCATGTTTTATTAAGCTGTGCAGGTACGTCGGCTTTACGCTGCTTTCACACAACGTTGGGGGTCAGAGGTCAGGGTCAGGTGCTGAACAACACCCAGGGTGCTTGTAGGGATTCAAGGGAACAGGGAGAGGGCTCCTTGGCACAGAGGGGGTTCTCCAAGTGAAGGAGTCATTTGCCCTGCTGCTGCATGATAGTCAGGCAGGTGATCAGCCAAGTTAGTTTTTCTAGTTGTTTTGGCAAATTAGATGATTTAAAAGAGGGAGCGAGAGAGGACGGCTGTTCTATGTTTTAGTCTCTACTAGAAATCCATGAATATGAAAATCCCCTCCCCATACTGTTGCACCTTTTGTTGGATTCACTCAAGGTTATAAAGCTAAAAGAGTGATGGCTGTAAAAGATAACGGGAAGTGTGGAGGGCTTGCAGCTTTTGTAAGAGACGCACTTGAACATCGATCACCCTGTCAAGATATGTTATTGCTCGTACAATGAAAAATGATACAGATTCTGCTGCCTGATTGTCAGGTAGGCACAGGGGAGGCACCCTGTAAGTGAGAGCCGCAGGGAAGTGTTAAAATCTGTGTAATCTAATACCCCACCCCCCACCCACACACACCCACACCCTCCTCTAACTGATGAGCTAGCCAGCCAGGCTGGTAGTGCCAACACCTGTAGGGCCCCTCTCACACGCTGGGCTTCACACCGTCTCATCGTGTGTGCTCGAGTTTGGTATCGTATCTAAGTCACCGCTGCCCGACAGCAGATGAGGCAACACCGTGCATTTTATTTTGACCAAGCAGAACAAGGAATCTAAAGTCACATGCTGTCTTTCCACAAAGGACGACGCAAAGGTGTAAGATGCTGGCCTCAGTCCGATTTATAACACGAGTGAGAAACACAGCATGCAGGAGCAGCCAAGCAGAAACGAGGCAAATGCATCCCCCCCCCCCCCCCCCACACACACACTTTCTCCTCTTCTCCCTCTTCAGTAACGGTAACATTTAGCGGTGGAAGATGGGGAAAGGCCATCTTTATTCATGCTCTCTGCCATGTAAATTGAACTTTGGAGTCTGAGCCAAGCACAGCCCGTCTGTGACCCTCCTTCATTATGGGACATTGTGCTTGAAGTGGACTCAAAATGGGAAGCGAAGGCTACGATGGTCCGCTCGTTCAACCCTAACGGGTCCTTGTAATTACCTGAAGCATCTGGCTCAGGCCTGCTAATAGAGTGTGCTACATTTCAAGTGGGAGAGTGTGGTATGGAGAACCTATATCTGGACGATGTTGGAGTCACTGCGTATCTTAATCTGGTTTTGGGGAGATTAAACGTGATATTGTTTGTGCGTCAGGAGATAGAAATTGAATATTGACCGGGAAATCTCGGCTGCATTTTTCCTTGCAGCTTTTTTAAAAACAAAATCATGAATCATGTTTTGGCAGGTTTTGTTTTTTATGTGAATTTTCATTAAAACACCACACCTAGAGCACATGTACTCTTGAGGGTGATGTCGACGTGGACGGCCACAGAGACGTGCACGCCGAGCACCTGATGAGCTTTTTCCACATTCCCCTCTCCCCATGTTTGTCAAGTGTTTTGCACCCTGACTCAACAGTGTCTCTGTGTGAATGCTTCCCAGATGGGCGGTATTATCCCCTGTTTCCTGTTTTGGAAGCTGCGGCTCCCTTCTCTCCAGTGGAAGGCGTCTTCTTCCTACTTCTTGAGCCTTTCCCCCTCCTGTAGCTGCTCTGTGTGTAGCCGCTGTGTTGCTTTGTCGGTGAACTGAAGCAGAGCATCCTCTCTAGAAGAATTTAAAGACAGCCCGAGGGCTTCTTTTTCTCCTCCAACCTCGACTCTGCAGCTGCTGATCAGTCTGTTCAGAGTGGTGTGTCCTGAGACCTGGTAACACAGCTGAGACGGGGATGGAGGAATGTCAGGACCTCTGTCTGGATGGCTATACCTGTGTATGTGCACCTGGGGAGGAGACGCTACTGTCCTCTTCCAGAGCCCTTTAAGGCGCGAGTATACTCAGAACTGCTTGTTAGATGGCTAAATAGCTTATTGAACCCTCTGTCTGTCATTTTCCCAAACTGTCAATCTGACATTCACACCCTCTTCACGCCGTGATTGGCTAGCTATGCCTAGGTGAGAAAGGAGCCAGGGTTTGAACTTCTCTCTCTAGCTCTCCCTTTCATTCTTTGCACACTCCTTTCTGTCACTTCTCCTGAAAACAACACTATGAATGCCCTGTCAGGAGAGACTGTCTATAAAATATGCGCCGTATTCAAACAGTGTCGCGTCTCCTCCTCTCTGTGACGATCAGCTGTTCACCCTGCCTTCGTGTGGCCGGTCTGACCCGCTATGAATCGCCTTCAGCCGTGGTTCGAGAACACGTCGTGCGAACCAGGTCTTTCGCTCTACAATAATTCCACCCTTAGTGCAGTGGACTGCACTAAAGGAAAAAACGTGATCAGGGATTTGTAGAAGTTATATTGGCTCTCTTTCTTTCATCCGATCTGTGACTCTGATCCGTAATACGATCCGAAATGTGAGTCTTATGATTCATTGCATCGCTATCTGAGAGCCACGTTATTTCCTGCTGGGTTTCACTCTGACCATCTAATTGGGAGTAAGGGGATGTCACGTGAATGCTGATAGAATTAGGTTTTCTTGGTCCTCTGTAGGGATGGGTCGTGATATCGAATTTTCAAATAGTCATTAAATTATGAAACGGTTTGAGCGTGAGATCGGAGGGAACAAACTGCGCTGCGAGCGAGGAGTGCAAGTTATCACCGATCCACTCGCATGCCTTGTCTTCTGGCCGGTAAAACGCGGTTAGCGCTCAGTTCGGCGCTTTCCTCACGAAGGCATTAAAGCTTTTTTTACAGCGCTGTGAGATGTGCTACGATGCTACTGTACACACGGATGAAACGACTGCCGTCAAAAAGTTCTGGAACTTCTTTCCCCTAAAACGAACGAGGTGGAGTGCAATCTGACGGTCTAGTGTGTTTGTATACCAGCGAGTGCTGTCCATGCAGACAATGACAGGACCTGCCCAACTGAAATGTCCCAACTGTTGTTGCCTTTGAACCATCGCACACTGTATTTTCCAGCGGTTCAATGTATTTTCTTTTTGCCTTTTGTCCTAGCCTGGCTTGGGATTAAAAAGCTTTTTTTTCCTTTTGCGTATTCAGCCTCTTTTTAGTCTTATGGCAATGTTGGCGGTAAACATGAAAATCCGCTCTTTTCCTTTCATTTCGGCAAGCCGAAATGGCGCTTACTCACCCCCCCCCCCCCCCCCCCCTACACCCCCCTTCCACCCTCATTAGATTAGCGGCCTGTGAAAGTCTTTTAATTTTGAGCAAGTGCCATTTCTGTATACCAGCGTGCCAGTAATCCCTTCTCTCCAGGGAGATGAGGGGAGAAGGAGTGAGCTGGAGAGATGAGAGTGGTGAAGGGCGGAAAAACTTGAGGGATCTTTTAATGTCTGCCGCTTAATCACCACTGAAGTAAGGGTAACCACCAAGCCCCCCCCCCGCTCTACACTGTTGGACAACTCCCCCTTGCTCGTGCTAACACATGAGTAAAACCAATTATAATCTTCCCCTGGCCATGCACAGCAATGATTCCCAACAAGTGAGCTGCTGAATTAAACGGCTTGCCTCCCCCCCCTCCCACTGGTTGAGTATAGGCATGCATTCTTATGCAAATGCAATGCTCTCTTTATCGTCATCTCGCCTCAAAAGCTGGTGGAATTTCCTGACCAGAGGCATTCAAAGCAAAGGATTAAACGGCTGCCTTTACCTCCCCTCAGATCTCTTTTTTTGGAGTTAGAAATAAGGAATGTCTGTCTGTCTGTGAGGCTAATTGCTCCGTCGTACATTTCTTACTTGTCTGTCCTGGTCTCTTTTTCCCATAGCGTCTCTCCCAGTACGAGTCCCACTGGGGCCACCGCCGCTGACAGTCTGGCTTCATGTTTCCCTCTTGGGTCTTTCCTAGTTCACTGTTCCCTCAGCTGCATGTGACTCTAGAGTGATGGGCTTCACGTTGCAGTCGAAGGGGGAAAACTCAAAGAACGCGGACGTAGGAGAATTCGGCAAACGTCCGTTTTCATGAAGGTCATTTTGGTGTTGCTTGCTTGTCAGCGAGTGAAACATCTATCCGTGCATATTGCTCTATATTGTAGCAAGGCTGGGATTATTAGTTGCCTAATGGGAAGGTTGAAAAGGGTGAGACGGTCATCTGCTGTCCAGCACAGGTTATCAGGGAGCAATCTCCACGGCGGTCCCTGGAGCTCACGCATCTATTCATCACCGGGCGTCGGGTCGGACCTCTAGAGGACGACTGACACAGAAACGGTGGGGGATGGAAGTAGAGGACTGCATTTCAATGGTCTGTCTCCTCCACCAGTTGATGAACACTTTGTCTGGGATCCATCCAGTGATGGAGGCAGGAAAGCTTCATGTAACGGCTCTAGGTGAGCTTGTTTTGCACACTGAGCTTCTGAACATTGTTTTTGTTTTTGCTGGTATGCAGTAATTCTTGGCTTTTTCTCTAGCTTTGCCAAGTTCATTGGCTTTTCTTTTCTGTTCTTGTTTTAGCTCTCTGCTCTGTGCCTTTTTGAATCAACGGGGAAATAAAAACAACCCTGCTATGCACCCCAGGGCAGAATATCCAGTTCCAAAGGGCATATTTCAGTAGTCTGCGAGGGCCCTGTTGGCTGAAGGTTTCACTGTTTTTACAAGTCTTCTGTGAGGTGCTCACAGCTTCAAAATCATTGAACGGCCTTCATACCTGTGAGCCGTACTCCGTTTGAAGCACTACCTGCAGAATACAGATGTTTGTTGACGACAAATTTCCACAGCTTTCAAATACCAAAACATCTGTTGACATTGTGTCTGCTCTTTATTTCGGTACCTCTGAATCCTGTTGTCTGTAACTGTATGCCAGCGTGGTGAAAGAATTCTTCTGTTGATTGTATGTAAAACAGACTTAAACCTTAAAAAGGAAAAAAAGATGTTGTTGATGGTATGAACCGTATGGGTCAAAACACGTTATTGGCATGCAAGACGAGTAATTTGTACCTCACTGTATTGTTTAAATGAGGATTAATGCATTGTTTAACTTAGATTTGCGTTTATTCAACAAAAATAAACAAGGTTGTTTTAGGTGAAACATGTTTTTAATGCCACGTCTTATCGAGCTTTTATTGGTTTTAAATTCAATTATTTGTAAAATACACCTATTCCAAAAATAACTAAAACAGCAAAACATGTGAATCACTCGACTCAAATCATGTGAATATTCTGAATCAACTTAACTCCTCGTCATCATCTTAATCTTCACGATCATCATACGCGATCATTTCACTGCTGGAAATTCCATTGCATCATATCTATTTTTTAAAAGATGATTTTGGGCATCTGACATTCATTTTGCATGATCAATGGCAGGAAATACAAAAGTGTTCGGGGACATTTTAAACTGTAAATTGAGAGGCTCGGGCATAGCTTGTGTTTTTCTCATAGTCCTGTTACGTTGACAACACGGCCTGTTTTAGTGTGTTTGCGATTCAGTCGACTTTTTAACGCTTTCTGTCAAATCGTCAAGTTGCTGCCCCCGTTTTCTAAAGAAGAAGCTCCGTCTGTGCAATCAATGCAGTTCTTAATGCGTTTTGTAATCAGTTATTTTGCTAATATTAGGTGACTGATATCATCATGCTCGCGTTGTTTTTGAAACGGAGGCTTGTGGTCGTAAAATTTCCACACATAGCGAATCACAACTTGTCAATAGAAACAATTGAACTGTTGCACATACGATGATCCTCGTTAAACAGCTGTGACTTTAAAACACCAGTTGTTTTCAAATTCAATGAATCCTGATATTTGGTGCTGCTGCCATGCGGCCGCTCTTTTTCCCTCCTGGTGCTTGTTTTCATTAACCCGTCAGTAACCGTATCTGCTGCTCCTCCACTTGTCTGCATTGATAAACCTGCCTGTGGACCGTAATGTTCATGACTTGACAAATCTTGACGGTATGAAAATGTGGGCTCATATTTCTCTATTTACAGAGCCATATTCTTACAGCAAAATGTCAAGCCACCAGTTATGTGGTTGTCTGACTCTGCACTCGCAATCCTATTTAAAAGACTGTAAAGAGCATATCTGCTCTCTTGGATGGTGACAGGAGCGATGACACACAGAGAAGCGAGTGTGATACAGACTCAGTCCCACAGTGATGTGAGGTGATGTGGAGGCCCCAGGCAAGGATTCAGAGAGAAGAAACGCCACGCGCTCTTTAGAATCCCCAAATGTTATTGACTTGGGCAGCCCGAGAAATTCAAAGTGAATTTTTAAATCTCCACGCTTTCGCTGTAAACATTGGACCGGAAAGTGTCTCGGCTGTGAAATCCTGGCTGTGGCTAAAACCAATTACAAACCGACTGAGAACACATAATTGGGGCCGGAAACAGTGCTTTCTGGAATGACATTTAAAGATCCTGTTAATACAGTGAAAGCAGTTTCTTCTCTTTTAGTTCTTCCCTCAGGCACATTGTTGTGTTCTATACTATTTGATCACTTGTAGTATTGGTGAAGGTTTGTTGGTGTGGTGGTCACACAGAGGCCATGGATGTGTATCAAAGATAATTAGTCAGTGATGCACATGGTTAACCTTGGCTTAGGATTTATGGTGCTTTCTCTCTTCTTTTTTTTTCCACTTCAAAGATGGTTTTAAACTTCAGTGTGCGACGTCGAGAATGATGAATAGATAAACCCGGAGCAGCCCCGAGGAGAAAAAAGTAAAGGAGGCCGATGGCTTTTGTGCTCGGGGATCAATTTTCCAGGGCTAATCTCCTTCCTGTGAACCACCCTCCGCTTTCCTCTTTTCCTCCTGCTCCATCTCCATCTCCCTCTCCCTCTCCCTCTGATAGATCTCCATTGACCGGCACAGCGCAGGGACTCCACCATGCATGCAGCTCTGGCCCATGGGTGCAGTCTCCCTCTCCTCTCTCGCTATCCGTCTCTCTTTTCCCTCTCTTGCTTGAGAAATATTCATTAATTAGTAATGGAGCTTTTACAGAGCACCAGTGGTTCTCTCTCTCTCTCTCTCTCTCTCTCTCTCTCTCTCTCTCTCTCTCTTTCCTTGCAGATAAGGAGGAAGTGGAGGAGAGGAGAAAACCTTCTGTCCAGGCTTGGTAGAATCCCCCTGAGCTCAGTCGATCACAAGGCATTAATCTTGCTGTTTAATGACCGACTGCTGCTCTAATTGCTTATACACAGACGAGCAACTGGGAGGGGGGGGGGGGGGGGGCTCAAGTATTTTTTTTCCTTTGCGTTTACTAATTTTCATAACTTTCTTGTTGGTTTATATGGCCTCCAGAAACACCCATGTGCCATTTTGTGATATTAAGGTGTGTGATAAGCGGAGCACTGGTTGGATCTAGATGTTCTAGGAAAGGTGTTGTGTGCTTTTGAGTCTGAAGGACTTTCACTGCTGGAGGTAGATGTGAGTATTCTTAATTGAGCTCCAGAGCTCTTCTAAAAGGGCAGCTCATCCGGGCCTGCTGCACGGGAGGCAGCGAACGTGAAAGTGTCCCAGCCCATCAGCTGAGCTCATAAATCTTTGTCCAAATGAGGCCACTCATCTTAACGCCCCGCGCTCTGACCACCGCGCACCGCGTCCCAGCCTCCCATCACATGTGAACTCGCAGATCCATCACCAAGCTGGAATTTCGGGGTCACGGATTCTTTATTTATATAATCTTTTTCAACAATTTTGGGTACCTGAAGTGTTCATTATAACCACAGACGACACTTTAAAATGAGGTGTTGGTGATTAAATATATAGCGGCTCATTTTGAATTGGTGCGAGTGTCTGACGCTCTCACACTACATGTCCATTACTTGTAAATAGCAATGATGCCGAATGTAAGCAAAGCAGCTCTAAAAGCAGCTTAGGGGACTACCCCCTACAGCTAACCTCCGTTATAGTAGTAATATTCATATCATCAGTGAGGTTATGATACTTCAAACTGTTCTGTGAAATGCATTGATCATCTGTCGCCATGGCCTGCATTTATTTATTATTTCTCTAATTTTACTTGAAACCTTTATGTTAATTTTGCACTAACGTTTTCAGTAAAGTACTTTTCAAATGTTAAATCCACACCGGAGCAAACCAAAACAGGCTTATATAGACTCTTATTAATCATTATGTCGGGACAAACGGTTAATCAGTGAATCTAGAAAATCTTCAGATTATGATTACTGAAAATACTTGTCAGCTGCGTCCACAGCGATCACTTTCAGATAAGAGTGTAAGATAAGACGGTTAAACGGAGGATTTGCTCCGTTATGTTCGTTGAATCGTTCTGTGCCGCTCTTTACTTTTGTAAAGTGATGCACGACGGTACAAATTATGCTCCTTTTCAACTCACTATATCTGCTGATTATCTTTAATCTTTCGGTACTTCACATGGTTTTCATAAGAAGCTGACGGGTTTTTTCTTTTTGTAGGGTAATGTTGAGAGTAAGTCCCTCAGGTCCTGTTACCTGCCCAGGATGTTTGGTTTTGTTTGGCAATTTTTTCTTTTTTTTTGCATTAGTAATCCTAGTGAGTGTTATATTGTCTCCATTGGACTCACATAGACCTGCACTGCAACATTGTTTTTGTCTGCGTGTCTGTCTGAAGAGGGGAGTGTTGCTGCAGGCGTTGCATGATGAACGTGAGGTCATTAGGAGCACTTGATGTAAACCAGACGCATGTTTGAGAGCTGCTTAACCCTCATCCACCGAGTACTGAAGCAGGACTGAAGGTTTAATTGCAAAGTGCAAACAGTGTTGATGTCTCTCTCGCCATAGATTTGAGCCCTGCTGCTCTCCTCATTTTCGCTCGTCTTTGAAACGTTATCAGTCACACTGATCCGTCTCTTCAGCCAGCAGTAGTTTGACCTAAATCCTATTTTGTTTCGTCTTTTTTCTCCCGTCCTTCCTCTTAATCTGCTGTCAGTGCCTCAGTGCTCCTGCTTTCTTTTCTTGTTGACTTTTTGCCCTCTTGCCTGCCACGGCTCTCAGGATGGCCAGACCAGCTGCCGAATCACTCAAAGCAAACTTGGGGAGGGGCAAAAAAGTTCTTCTCTCGTACATACTGTATCCCAGCCACATTTACTAGAAATGTAACTGTCTTTATACTGCTGTTGATTCACATTTATTCTGCAGTTGCTGTGAATGTTTTATGGGAAATTGCTGTTTTCCTTCCTTTTTCCTGCCTCTGCCCTGCTTTCCTGATCTTATCCCACAGTGTGTGTGTGTGTGTGTGTGTGTGTGTGTGTGTGTGTGTGTGTGTGTGTTTGTTTGTGTGTGCACCTGATGAATTAGTTTGTTGCTCTCAATATTATCGGGCATGCAGCCCTCTTTACTTGGCAGCTAGCCTGAGGTTGTTTTCCCTCAGTTGCATGTAATGTTTTCGAGGCTAGTTGAACACCCACATTGCGTCCATGCAACATTGCCGTCTGTCTGCTAAAACTCAGGAGAACATAAAAAGCTCTCAGCATCTCCTCAAACCAGCGTTTCAGACCGGCAAGGCTGGCACAGGGGCTCAGTGTCTCTTTTGTTTAAGGAAGGAAATCAATGCAATTTCCTCTTTTGATAGCCTTGGAATCATCCAAATTTGAAATACCTTCCTTGGCATTACAGCAGCAAGCCAAGGACTCTCTTAATAATTGAATAGATTTCGATTGACTTGCTTCTGGACCGGCGTGGGCCTCCCCGGTGCCTGCCAAGCCGAACGCGATGGGTGGGTCACACTCACACACCCGGTATTTACTTTGTCTGTGCTCAGACAGAGACGGCACACTTGGGGAGATGTTTGCCGGAGACTTGACTGAAAGGAGCTTAAGTGCTGTAGGATATGAGCAGTGGCCGTCAATGAGATTAGAGCAGCGTTCAGGCCAGCGCAGAATGGGATTCAGGAAGCGACTCTGATATGGGTGTTAACGGTGCATTTATTCACCCTGAACAGCTCGGTGCATGTTCGGTGTGCGTCTCGTCTCGGTTCGGTGCGCCACATGAACCAAATAATTACAGTCCTGTGAGCCTAACAGTCTAATTACACTGTAACTCTTTGCAGGTGTGGAACAGAAACTCAGAAGTGCAAGTTGTGCCAGAGTGTTGTGCAGTTTGTCGCTTTCTGTCTGTTGGCTGAACCCTGCTGGTTTGGCTTCTCTCATGCGCTGTTCTACAGGCTGGGACAGTGAAGATCATCTCATATCACTCACTGTTTGAAGGCGTCATGGTTTCCCAATAACTCATAGCATCACTGGACAATGACTGGCACACTGGGTACTCATTGAGTGGTACCACGGGTCAACCGAAAGCCGGTAACGTCTTTGTTTCTGGAAGTAGCTACATCAAACATTCCCCCATGGTGTTTCAGCAGCGACTCGCTAAAAACGCAACAATGTCGGTGGGAGACGCACTGTTAGACAATTGCGGAAATGTTATCATAATCAGTTCAGTAAAATAAATGGTATTCATACATTGCATGCCCAGTCACAATATGTGTTCCTGCATGTGTTCTTTTTCTGTAATTCCACATGTCTTTTTGACACATTTGCAAAGGACAATGTAGATATTTACAGAAAAATAAGTAGAAATAAAATCTTGGTTTTCCCCGCTGACAAAACAAAACCGGGGCACTACTGAACTGTGAAACTTTAAGCTCCTAACCCCCCGGCGTCAAAAAGGGCCCAAAGCACCTGAAACCTCCACTACATGAAAGCAGGCAGCGGCAGGTTTCCTCCTGTTTGCAGTTTCATCGCCTGAGTACAATCTTTTTGTGCTGCCATTCCCAGATGTCACTTTAGATATGACTTACTGTTTTGCATTCCAGGAAATGTGCACTTTCTGTATCGTGTCCAGTTTCAACCGGTAGGTCGTTGGATTTGCCAGAGGGTGACCATGTCACAACTCTCCTTCAGTGATTGTTCCCGCCAGTGAAAGCACAAGAGCCTATTCAGAGTTACCTGTGTGTGTGTGTGTGTTGTAACATAATTGCTCACAGCTACAGCTCATGAATTCAATGAGTGTGTTTAGTCATTGACATTGTTATTGTGGACCTGTGCTCAGAGTTGATGTCATCCACAGGAGCAGTCTGTGTATAAACATACTCTTGAGCTACAATGTGGAGAGTTTGAGTTCAAGCAATTTTCTTAAATGTACGTGCCTTCTTCCAAATAGAAGCAAAAGAGTTTGTGATGTTTGCTGTTTACTTTAAGTGACACTTTTTTTTCTCAATTCAAAGCCTAGTGATAACATATCATCTGTTATCTGCTATGCCTCTACCACAGCCAGCAGCATCGTGCACCATTCTAAGCTGTAGCAGTGAATGGAGTTTTATGTGCTGTCAAGATTGACGTTGTTTGCCTTGGAGAGTTCTTTCAGGTTTGTGAAAATGGCACCAAAACTCTGAAAGCTTTCCACTCCTCTGACATTTTTCTGTCTCTCTCTCTCTCTCTCTCTCTCTCTCTCCTTCTTTTCCTCTCCAGCCGAGGATGATGGGCTGTGGGAGAACGGGCTTTCCTACGAGTGTCGCACACTGCTGTTCAAAGCCATCCACAACCTGCTGGAGCGCTGCCTCATGAACCGCAGCTTCGTTCGCATCGGCAAGTGGTTCGTCAAGCCCTACGAGAAGGATGAGAAGCCCATCAACAAGAGGTACGTTGGCCCCACTTGTTCTGCTCCACGCTGTCCCTCCTTTTATGGCAGTGCTCTGCACGTGGACCTGCTCTTTGGAAATGGGTGTTTTCTTTTTCTGTTAGGCACGTTATGTCTCTTGTGGGACGTGGTCTGGCCGAGCAGCGCTCCAACAGACTCGGGATTGACAGTTTTTATGTGGATGCTATTGAACCCACACTTGCAGGGTTCGGGGTTCTGTTCCCACTGGCCACACTTGATACAAATGCATGTGTTCATATGCATGCTCTGGACAGAGGCAGATATTAAACCGCATATATTGTACCAGGGATTTCCTTTCTCATATATTATGTGCCTCTGATCTTGATTCAAGTAGCTTATGATTCGATGAGCCCAATGCAGTCTATTTGAGCACATTTGTGTTCCTCCTTTAACATTAAGCTGCACAGTGTATGCTGAGGCTGTCACCATATCAGATCTTCACTACACGATTGTCGTGACCAAAATAATTCACAATAACAATATTATCGCTATATCTATATATATAATTTGATAGTAAAAACTAATATTTTAAATATGGAAGTTCAAACGCAGTTTTCAACGGTATGAGTTCAGAGGTGTAGCTCAACACAATGATCTTGTTGTTGTACCCAAAGCGGCACAGCACCGTATCATTAGTTCAGTTGAAACCGCTGGCTGCTGTGTTTTTATTTCGGGTGCCCTCACTTGCTTGCAGGTTGCTTTGCATCTAGTTTTTTAGTGGAGAGCAATTAGACACTTCTGACAGCTCCTGTACCCGAGGCAGGATCAAGCTTTATGCAACATTACTGATGTCTCATAAAACAAAGTCTGGATTGAGCGGCGGATCAGCGCAGGACTTCCCTGTATTGTTCACTACATTACAGTTGTGATATGAGGTGCTGTTGTGCCAACACTGTGTGTCTCCTATCCTTCCTCCGAGTGTGTCTGTGTACAGCTGAGACGTCCTCCACCTCCTCTGTGCTATCGGCTGAGCTGGATTTCTCCCCCGCTGTCTGGGTTTATTGATAAGAGACGGAGACGCCGGGTAGTGAGGAGAAAATGACCGCAGCTGTTTTTAACTCCCCACCTCACCCCGTCTCCACATTTAACACACTGCTATTGTTTGTAAAAAACAACATATAACTGTAGTGTGAGGTGTAACAGATTCTGTGCTCGCATTGTGTAGCACCTGCAGGGTTGTGTCTGATGAGGAAGCAGACAGCAGCTTCTAAACTGAGAGAGAGTCTCTAGAATCATAGAGGCCGTTCTAAATGCAGTTGATAGCTTCCATACTTTTCGGTGTTATTGTTTTTGGAGTTGTTGCCAGATTTCTCAGTCAGGTGACCGCGGGGGGGCCTCGCAGCGACATAACCCTGCGTGTACACGGACACACTCGTGTGTTTGTTAACGGGTCAGTTGCTCTGTCCAGGATAGAAATGGCCTGAACTGTGCTCTCTGCTGTCGGCTCGTCTTTGTCGTCACCCACGACGAGAGGTGGCAGATCAGAGCTGCCAGCGTTAATGCAGACTCTTTGTCGGCCCTGCATCTGTCCACAATGACTCTCACCTGTCAGGACGCGTGTGATAGATTCCCACTTAACTGGCAGAATGATGGACAAACGCTGAGACAAAATAATGCTGAAAGGGCAAGCCACTTCTCTTTTAAGCGATATTCATGGCTTGTTTTTGAGCTGTACTGCCTCTTAAACCAGTACGCTGATCACAGAGGGCCCCAGTGAAGGGAAAGAAAAAAACAGAACAATGGTCTTTTCCTCTGCACCGGAATTCACAGGCCACTCTCTGTCTGTCTGTCTGTCTCCCTCCCTCCTTCCCTTCATCCCCCTCTGCTGTCACAGAGCAGCCTGGGCAGGTTATAAATAGTGGTGCAACCACCCTGAATCTTAGTTGTCGTCGAGGATGTTTTCCCTCTCCCTTTGGTGTGTTCCGCTGGGCTCCAGCCACGCTGGGATTTTGACAAACAAAGCGCCACAAAACTGTGACGGAAATTTACAAGACCCCTTTTGTGTGTGCTTTTTTTTTTTTGTTATCTGCCGGCTACTGCGCCCAGACCAGCTGGTCTGACAGTGAAACATTTCCTGAGCTATTATTGATGTGGGGCGGTGGTATTTGTAATTATTAAATCACTCTAGTAATGCTGTTTTTTGTTTCTGTGCGTCCCACTGTCTTATGCTTGCATGTGATCCAGAGCTCCTCTTCTTTTTTTTTTCATGCGTTTTGTCAACATAAAGATGCTCACGTTTGACGAGAGCTCTGTGTTCACTCCTTAGGGAGACTTTAATGTCAGTGCTCAGATGTTGCATCAGTCTCAATGCCACTTGCTGATTCCACAGGAAATGCCGTTGAGCATTTTCCAGGGAATTCCCACTCTTATTGTCCGGCGAACTTAACTGTGGATTCACTCCTGTCATTCCTGGATACATTTCCTTCCTCCCTTAACACAGAAACACACATTAAACGGATTAGTTAACGGTGTTTGCCATCACCTCATCTGTCTCCTCAAAGCACCTTGTTTACCTTTCATGGAGACGAAGGTCAGGCACTAGTTGGTATTGGCTCTTTGTCTCAGTCACAGATGGATGAACAGCAAGGGAAATCGACAAGGCTTTAAACGCACATGTGACCTCGAAGTTGTCATTACATATATTTGTATAATGAAATAGTTTTCTTAAGAGCATTGCCTGGATGGTCCTAATAAGACAAGTGTTCAATAACAGTAATTCAGAATTTAAGTCGGTGTGGTTGTTTATGTGCAACATCAGACATGTTGGCTTTTGGAGAGAGTCTTGATTGATTAGTCAATTATCTTAGAACATTGCAGTAAATTAAATATTTCTGAGTTTTGGACATCACCTTGGGCTTTAGGTAGTGTTGACAGACATTAATACAGGTTTTCTGAACCTATCAATAAATTAAATAAGAGCAATCAGATCAATGGACTGTGAAAATGCACCATTGTTGCACACTCGTCACTCAGGCTGCTCGGATCACATGTGCGTTTGGGAAACACTGGCTCCCGTTCTGATCATCAGGCAACTCCTCTGCAGCATCCAGAGTGTCCAGTTGGTGGAGGCTGTGGCCAGCTGACAGTGTTCATAACTTCAACCCCAGACCTCAGCCTGTGTTAAAATGCTTACATCATCTCTCTCTCTCTCTCTCACTGCTCTCTGTTTTATCCTGATGTGTGTGGTAAGCAGCAGGCAGCAAACTGAACTCTCTGACTCTTTGATATCGATAACCTCTATTAGAGCCTCCAGTTGCTCTTATCTCCTTTTCATATCAAAGTTAGAAGGAATCTGCCATATTTTACATTACGTTGAGAGTTAAAAAGCAATATTAAAGAGAAATGAACTGTTTTTAATATATGTTAAAGAATAGATCAATGCACATTGATCGGTTGAAGCCTTTGTTTGTTTATGTGGACTGCAAATGCAGCGGTGTGTGTTGAGTACAGCTGACAGTAATTCTCTTTGTCTGGAGTGCAGGCAGCTCCAAGTTGTGCAGCGTGGTTGTTTCTGTGTGAACCTTGTGCTGCTAGGTAGACTGGCTTCAGGAAGCGGAGAGAGCGGGAGAGAACACAGGGGAAGGAGGGAGGGAGGGAGGCAGGGAACGAGCAAGGCAGAGCTCCTCTTGGTTGTCATGGCAGCAGGGAAATGCACCACGGGATCGTGTGTTTCCAAGGTGAAGCGGGATGCCCACGCTCTATTGGTCAGCTTAAGGCAGACTCAGGCGTTGACTTGCTCCTAATTGGCTGCCTTCTCGAAATTCTGAGCAACGTTAAATCCAGCCGGCTTTGATGTTTCAGTTTGATCGGGACAAAAGGAACGTCGCTTCTTTTTTTTTTTTTATCTGCTTGATTTTAAAAAACTTGGAACGTGGTCCCGCTGCGCTGCAATCAGGAGAGAGTTAGATTACTACTCCACTGTACTTGAAGAGGTGTAGCCGGCTGTGCATTTAGTTTTGTTGTCTGACTGAAAGCATCATCAACAGATCAAGCTGTTATCAAACGAGGCCAGTGTGCTGCAGCTCCCATTACAAGAGCCAACGATAATATAGTTACAGTAACAAATATGCCTGCATAAACACATGCGGCCGTCTGCGTTCGCCTGCAGGGCTGCCGTGTGTTGTGTCGCCGAGCACATTCTTCTTCTATTGTTTTGGCCCGACGTTGGGAGGCGAGTGTGTGTGAGTCCTGGTGCGCTGTGGCAGGGTGAAGCAGAGCGCAGCACTCTGCTAAGTAGGACAGTGCAGGATAAAGGTCCACTGCCTCCAGTCTGGGCGCTAAAGCGCTAAATTTATCCCCTCCCTGCTCCCAGCACAACACAGACACACAGGGAGACGGCCACACAAACATGCTCGTCAACAATCGGCGCGCCAGCCGGTCCACACAGAGGGCAGTCGAGGAGCTGGCGCACAAGCTTTTAGTTGGAATTATTGGCGGGAGACGCGAGAAATGTGGCCAGACTGCATCTCTAACATGTGGTGTGCATGCAGACGGATACTGCTGCTGATGTAGATGGACAGGACGACTCGGCACCTCTCCCATGTACCCCCCCCCCACTGGATATATCTTGTTGCTGGAGAGATCCTGTCCAGAAGATAAATATGGCTCTTAAAGGAAAATACCAATGTTTCTCATTGGCATGGGTCATTTCCTTAATTGCTGCACAATTATGTTATTAATAGCCCATTTCCCATTGCTTCTCTTTAGTGTTATGATTTAAAGCAACGTCTTTTGCATCACTGACCTTACAAAGACCCTTTAATTAGTCTGCCAATGTACTTACTTTAACCTTATGCCCCCCATTTGAACTCTACCATATTATTCATGTTGACTGCACTGGTTCAGAGAGTATTCATCCACTGTGTTATTACCTGACAGAAATAAGTAATCATTTCTCTTATAAAAATTGCTCTCCTCTCAGTTGACAAGGATGGTTTATATCTTTCTATCACGAACAAGGAACTGCATTTCCAATGAAAATAAGCAGTGTGAAAAATGTACGTAGGATAATATACTTTTTAGAGAAACTAAACTGAAACGATATGGCTTGGTTTAAATTTGCCATGGAGACTATCAGCGGAGACTGTCAGCTCCCATGAACTCCCATGAACTCCGGTACATTTATGTTTTGATTTGTTGTCTTTTTGCCTTTGTCACTGGAGCCCATACGGGACAGTGATACACTCATCAACATTGGAGAGAGAGAAGCGCTGGGATTGGATTACGTGCAGCGGACCTTGAGACAATCGCTGCC
The DNA here is from genome assembly GCA_032191485.1 of Leptoclinus maculatus. Taxonomy (NCBI): domain Eukaryota; kingdom Metazoa; phylum Chordata; class Actinopteri; order Perciformes; family Stichaeidae; genus Leptoclinus; species Leptoclinus maculatus. The sequence goes on from JAVDOI010000001.1 coordinate 3,063,683, forward strand.
CATGGACCTGGCCGGTCATAGGAAAGTGGAATGGATGAAATGGGATTTGCGCTGGCCCAGCACTGTGAGGTCAAAGACTGTTTTGCCCACGTCTTGTGGGCACCCTGCCCCCATCGTGACATCCGGGATCGGCGTGTTCCGTGCGGACAGAACGCAGACGGGACAAGGAGACATTCTTGGAGATGAAAATTCCTCTGTTGTTTTTTAACGTGCAGTTAATTAAGTCTTGAAGAATTAAATGTCAGTAGTATAAATATCATAGTATATCGAATCTGTCATTTAAGTTGTTCCGCTCAGGTCAAAAGTGAACTAAATGGGGAAGTGAAACAACTCTTTGATCATGCATTTTGTATTTATATGTCGCTACAAAATCTACGTCATCCCTGCAGCACTCTGGAACATTGGCATATCTTGTGACACCGTGTGCACAGTGAACAAAATGTTTAAAAGTAGTGCGAGGATGCAAGAGAACATCAGAAATTTCCTCACCAATTACGGCTCATAATGCCAGCTAGAGGCTTCAAGAGAACAAGGGATTTATCTCTCGTCACCAAAGTGAACAGGCGTCACGTCACGGCCTCTCTGTGTGTCGTAGCACTCAGGAAACCCGTATTGTGGAATTCAAGGGTAGCGGCAGGGACACGTTTCTCTCTTCACGAGGGGAATCCTGTGTCCTTGCATTTCCTCCGCCTCCTCTTTGTTCCCCCGCGCTTCACACAGCCGCTGCATTCCTCCCATTCCTCCCATTCCTCCCGTCTCCCTATGGGACCTGAGGCTATGGCAGAGTTGGGGCCGAGTGAATTTCTGAAGAAGTCGTCATAGTTAATCCGTCGGGCGTCCCTCCCTCTGCCTTCCTCTCTGTCTTTTTCTAAGTAACTGTGATTGCTGTGGAGCTGTCTTTAATCCAGAGGTTCAGACAGATGGCCACATTTAAAGATAATCCCTCATGTGGCGTTGAACCTTTCACCTCATCACTGGGGACTACAAGGTGACTGCATTGTATTAACAGATTTACGGGATCCTCGCCACGGCGTACGGCAAACGCCAGAGAAGCCTTGAAGTGAAGTTACTCCAAACAGTTTAGATTCACTGCACAGGCTGGTAATGCAACTGAAGAGTCCTTAAGACACACCTGAGGGCTGCGGAATACATAATCCTGATTTAGAGCCGAGGATCAGGGGGCTGTAAGTGATCTGGTTTTTATGTTTCCTCTCACTGTTAAGACAACACTGCGCAGCCATCAGCCAAAACAACTCCCGATGCATCCTCCAAGCTCGATTGATTTTAACACAGGATTCATATTCAGTGTTTATGAAAGTGGGCCGAGATTGATTCCATTTTCTGAAATGTTTTTTGTGTTTAATTTGAGGTAATATCTAAGAAGTGAATGTCATGCGGTGTCAGTGGAGTGATCCAAAATGCATTTTTACCATGCAGCCTGTTGGAACACAACTTTGTGGCTTTCAAACTGATCAGCTGAGTTGAGCTCATTGCACACATCTTTTCCAGCAATACAACGTAAAAATACTGCTGGTCGTGGTTCTGATGTGCATTTTGATTCTAAATCTGTGTTTGTTACCTCTCTGTTACACACTTGGTTCTGTACTGCGTTGTGCTCGGCATCATTTGAGAGTGTGATTAGTGTAACGGATGCTATCAAAGCGTCCACAAGTGAACGTCCACTGCCATGCACAGAGCATGAAGAACGTCCTATTTGTCCACACAGACACTTGATCAGGTCAACACACATCGTTGATTTACTTGGAAAAAGCTTAGATAGTCTTAGATAGCGCTAAAGTTGACAGCTAATACTATTAAACAGTAAAAAGGGATATACTGGTTGTAATCTCCCTTTAATTTGGCATAAAAAAAATATCCGCCTACTTAAATTGAGCATTTAATTAGATAAAGCACATGATGCCTGGTCATCTTTGAGACTTTTAATCATCCATTCAGTAAATGTTTGCATGCACCACGAGCTGTGAACCTGATATTGAGTCCCCACCGCTGCTATTTATTGTGACTTTCTGCAGGTTAATTAATTTGTTCAGTAAAACACAGGGATTATGTCGCCCCGGTTAACCTTTCCTCGTTTCTCTGGGATACGGTTAGGGAAACCCACAAATACAGTCGTGGCATTTAGTCACAGCTCCGTGTGGTCGATCTTTAAAGCGCAGTAACTACGGTATAACGTGATTTTCAAAAAGCGTTTCAGCTAATTTAAAAGACAAGGGGCAGAAGTAGGCCTCGTCTTTGTGGGTTCACTGCAGAATCCCAGCTTTAATCCAGGGTGACGCTGACTAATTAGCCATGGCTGTGGGTAATGAACCTTTTTATTATTACAACTGCCCATTTCATATCACTAAGGGCACGATGACTTAACGGGAACACGGCTTAAGACGAGCTTCAAATGACATCTCTTTTACACACTCCTGTTTTCCCACTGTCAGGTTAATAGGACGCTACACAGTTAAGAGATTGTTTGCAGCTCTGCTATGTTCTTTGAATGCATATTTTTGGCTTCTAAATGCATATCTCACTGCAGTGATATACTAAGTGCCTCTTTCACGAGAAGCAACAGATGTGGCATCACAATCGCGGCGCAGTTCCAAAGTGATTATGCGAACGTGGTAATGAGCATAATTACTGAAAATATTCTTTCAAAGGTATCTGGCTCAGGTTGAGACTGTTGCTTTTTAGCTGACAGCAGGTGTATTAGAGGAACCCTGGGGTGTGTGTGTGTGTGTGTGAGAGAGTGAGACGTATCCTGAACCGGGAGGCAGCTGGAACCTGACTTGTTGTCGGGGGTTATGTCAGTATTATCTTGAGCTGGCTCCAGCTGCATCTGTGAGTGGCTACGATCGGCTTGCAGAGGATCTGATCTCTCCTCTTTCGCTGCTCTCGTCGTTCTATATCTTTCCATTTCTCCCTCCCAAGTTTAATCTGACGTTTATAAAGAGGCTCACCCCTTCTCCATTTGTGGCGGAGGGAAATCAATTCAAAGTAATAGAGCGCCTAGTGTGCGTAAGTGAATGTGCTGGCCTTAAGAGTTTCGGTTCAGTGTTTTCTCTAGCACCTAGTCTTCTGTGTGAACGGTGTGCTAAAGCCGGAGCTTGGTCGTCTCGTGTGTGTGTGTGTGTGTGTGTGTGTGTGTGTGTGTGTGTGTGTGTGTGTGTGTGTGTGTGTGTGTGTGTGTGTGTGTGTGTGTGTGTGTGTGTGTGTGTGTGTGTGTGTGTGTGTGTGTGTGTGTGTGTGTGTGTGTGTGTGTGTGTGTGTGTGTGTGTGTGTGTGTGTGTGTGTGTGTGTGTGTGTGTGTGTGTGTGTGTGTGTGTGTGTGTGTGTGTGTGTGTGTGTGTGTGTGTGTGTGTGTGTGTGTGTGTGTGTGTGTGTGTGTGTGTGTGTGTGTGTGTGTGTGTGTGTGTGTGTGTGTGTGTGTGTGTGTGTGTGTGCTCGTGTTACTTTAGCAGCAGACAGTGTTGTTGTTTTCCAGGTGGCCAGACAGTAGGGAAGATATTATCGCCCTGGAAATGTGTCCTCTAATTCAATGCTGTTTACCCCCTTCCTTCTTTTTTTCTGTCGCTCCATGCTCATTTGTCTTATCACTCTTGAATGTCACCTCATTATAAGAAGAGAAATATATTTGCCATTTGTATGGCTCTGCATGTTTATTGTCCCATGTCAATTCCTAATGTGGCTTTAATATGAAAGTCAAATTTGCACTGCCTTGAAATAATCTGCTGACAGGTCAGGGTACACCGAATGCCCCAAACTCGTGCCTCAGATCGTGTCTGGGGTTTGAGACACAGATTGGATCAGCAGAAAATGAAAAGAGCTAATCCAACCTTTAGAGATGCCCCTGTTATGTTTTTTTTTTTGCCACCGGACGATTGCCGATACAGATCGTTTTTGTTTTGTTATAGCAGCTGGTATACGAGGCTCCATACTTTGTTCTTGATTTTTAATCCGCGTGGATGACAAATGAACCACGGTCCGTTACATCATTTAAACAATAATACAAACTCCATCGCTCTACCGCCTCCTCGCTCCTTCCAAGAAAAGCGTTTGATAACTAACACGGTTTCTTGGTACGTCTGTTACCTCACTGTCCACAGTCGGAACAAGTCGTCCCTGTTCACGTGCGGTGGCTGATTGTTGTTGTAATTCCAGAAACATTGTTTGATCATATTGTGCCAGAAACTGTGCCCATGCCAGCACGTCCTGTCACTGCAGCGGCGCGTGACCAGTCAAAACATGTTTACTTGTAACAACAAGCTGCTGCTGCACATGACAGAATTCCATGAGCACGACAGACCAGAGGTGACTGCTGTGTCCAGAGAGGCAAAATGGCCAGAGAGGGAAGGGAAGGGGGGGGGGGGGGGGGCTCCTCCCAGTTGTCGGGACACTTGCTGCTGTTGTTGTTGTTGTTGTGCTGAGGAAGTGTACACCAGCTAAACGGAAGCTCAGTTCTCAGAGCGCCGCCGGCCAAGTCCAACAAACATCTGTGGAATGTTACAGCTCGGCAGCCTCCTTCCTATTTCTCGCCTCTCTGTCTCCATATCTTCCACATACCGTCCTTTGGCTTTCACTTGACTTTTGATTCACCTTCAAGCAAGTTTCCTATTGCCTCTGGAACTCTGTGCCTATACACTGTGTGTGTCTGTGTGCGCATTTATCTGCTGCCTTAAAACCACAGCAATAAAATACTGCCACAGTGCCGATAAGTGATTATGTCAGGATAAATGTTAATTAAGTTAAAAATGTCAGGCTTGTAAAAACAATTCACCGTGAAGCAAACGCAGAAAGACAACGTTGTGTTTGGTAACAAAGAACAGAACATATTTTAGAAACAACTTTACAGGACTTGGGGAAATAAACCTCAACGGAAATGGCACTAATGCATGAACAATTGGCAGGAACATCATAATCCTGTGATCCAAAAATAAGATTTATTAGGATTTATAGCAGCTCAGACCGTAAATGAATGAGCTGGGATGCCCTGTCCCTGTAGATCTACATGGGCGACTGCTTTTACTGCCATTTAGTGCGACAACAAGCCACAAATTCATCCGCTGGCAAGCCTCACAGATAACTCACGGAAGATAATGAGATGATGTCGCTCATAGAGTCATTGTTCATTTCAGAAAGAACAATCCTGTTTCTTTCCATCGCTGCCACCATTTTCAAATCGTAGAAACGTTTCATTAGGTGGGAAATAATTCTTCCAAGAATGAAAGTTTGAGTAAATAGTAAATAAATGATTTCAAGCCAATCAACAAGCTTGATAGAAAATTGGCTTAATTGATAAATCAATCTACAGAAAATTAATTTGCAAAGATTTTGATGATTGAATCATCATTTGTCGTTTTTTTCAATTAGAAATTAAAGGAAAAAATTCTGTAGAAATCTGAGACTTGTTTCTAAATGCATTGCACATGCCAGAAAATCATGAGAAAAGACTGAACTATATCGTACTGACTTGTGGAGTTAGACAGTAGAACTGTTTTTCACCAGTTTGCTGGCTAGCACTGCTGTAGCCGACTCTGTTGCTACTGTTGTGGCTGTTAAACGGTGGATTCATTGTCCTGAGCGTCACAACCTCAGATAGATGACTCGTTTCACGATCAGATTTTGATCTATTCTGTCTAATAACGTTCTGAAAGTCTAGAAGATATGCACAATTGCATTGTTTCATCCGTGTAACTGTACATATGTAATCCACCCTCACCCACAATGTCAGAGCAGAGAATACAGTTTATTTCAAGAGTTTGAATTTCATATAATTGCTGAAATTTGTATCTTTCAAATTTGTCTGGGTGGTTATTCAAACATTATCCGCGGTGTTATAAACTCTGAATACATATTTAATTTTGCTTTATCGGGATTAAAAAAAATTATGAAAATAATCCTCAATTGCATCCATAGAGAGTTTCAGATCTTTGGCAAACGAGCAGAATATATTGTCCAGTGCAACTGACAGACGTTTGAGGACAAAGACGCAGTCAGTTGGTGCAGGTACATTTAGTGTACTGCCAAAAATACAAGCAGCAATGTGTATATATACCTTTTTGTAAATACATGTCGTATCAAAACTTTGGGACGATTAAATGGCCGGTCATCTGTTTGTGTGCTACACAGCAGACCGCCCATTTGACACTGATGGAGGCTGTCAGTCCCACGCCGCCCCCCCCCCCCCCCCCCCCCCCCCCCCTCCCTCTTTGCCGCCGCACAGAGCTCCGCTGGCCTTTGGCACCTCATTTCCATGGCATGCCAGCTGAAGGCAAATGTGCCCACCTGCCCTCCTTTGTGTGCGGGCCACGCTCCAAATCCTCACTGGATTATCTTATTGTCTCCTTGCCGAGCCAAAGGCCACCGGCCATTTGCATCCGAGAGGTGGAGCGGGGAGTGCCCTCCGCGGACAATCACGCTGTGAGTGACTGCGAGGAGAGCAGATCAGAGAGCAGCCCGCTCTATCTGCCAGTTAATAGATGGAAGAGCAGAGGAGAGGGGAGTGGGAGGAAAGGTGGAGACAGAGAGAGAAAAGATGATTAAATGATCTTGTGGCTTTTTTTTTTTTCATGCTCCAGCGGTAAGCCTCCCTCCTTCATGTTCTCTCTCAACATGACTGAGAGACAGTGATAACAACATGTGATGCCACACATCTCATTAATGAACAGCAGTCTGACAAGTGTCTAGTTGTTTTGAAGGCTGTTTTTGGGTACACAATCTCATATTTTCTCATCATTATTAAAATGATGTATTTAATTCCTCTAATAATAGAGCAAACAAACAAGATGATAAATATTTAGTTGTTTAAAGAGGGATTTATGCGTCCGTCTATTAGCTCATGCACAGTGTGCTGCTGACAGCTGGTATTTTAATCACACACATGCACAGTTTTCTGTGGTGATCAACACTAGCCTTGGGTTTTGGCCCTTTTTTTGTAACGTAAGCAGTATCTCGCTGCAGGGGGAGACTACATTCTGAAGTCTTGAGGCAGGTTCGACGCAGACTGTGTGATGGAGAAAGGCCCCAGAGGGGTCCCTCAGGGGGTTCCTGGGGACCCTTGGGTAAAGTAAGACACAGTTTTCAAATGAAAGCATAATTTCATTATGGTTTCATTTGGAGTTAAGTCAGGGATGCACTGTGTTAATTTAAAGGAATAGGTCAGTATGTCACTGCGCCTGGCCGAGACTGGCTGCTCGCTGCAGCTTCATATTCACGACTCAGACATGAGTGGTGTCCATCATTTCATCCTGCGCTGTCAAGTACAGCTTGATCCCACAATCCCACAACCTGTTAGAACAGTACCGACCTCCCGTTGCTAGATTAGCCCGAATTGGGCTGTGGCTGGACATCAGCCAGGAGCAGACTGGGTGGCGGCGTAGCCTCAGGTCCTAGCTGGGTGAGCTTAGCTGCAGTCTCAGCTCTGGGGCAGTCAACTCCGCTTTCAGTGACTTCATGCGCAAGCTTCGACACTATGGAGACACTGGTTCTCTTCTATCAATCGTGTCTGACTCTCTGCTTTATTGCTTGATATTTCTCACTGTCTGTAGTTGACAAGAACAAAGTTGATAAGATTGTTAAAATGCATAAGGATGTAAGAATTTCTGAAAGGATAATAAACGGAATCTAACTTGGCAAGAGAGAGAAAGAATGAATATATTCCCCCAAATGTTGAGTGGTTCCTTTCATGATTTCAACTAATTTACAAAACAATTCAGTGTTTTTCTGGAGGTTACTGAAATAGACTTTTCCGTCTGTAATACTATAAAAGAAAATACTTGATAAATCAGTGTTTTGGCTTCCCCCGTGCCTACACTAGACCTGCTCAGCTAACACACACACACACTTTCCCACCATGCTTACCAGCTGTTGTTTGCACATGTTGTGGTGTTGTGCATGAATCTAGCACGATGGTGCACGTGTTGGCGCGTGTGGACAGGGCAGTGAACAACACTCCTGTGCACGGACAGACTGACTCATCCGATTGGCTTGCGCTGCAGTTTTGTCACGGCACAAGCTTCCCTAAATCCTGCTGCCTTTGTGTGTCGCTGGGCGATGCGGCGGTGAGGAAACGTGTCATGTGCTGCCGTTTTTTTGTTGACGTTTCGCTGCTTACTCGGCCAAGTGCTAACCGAGCACCTGTTGGCTTTTGATCCACCCCTGCTCTGTCGGCAATCACTCTGCAACTTAGTGGTTTAAGTGTCCAGCTGTTCGGGCGGGTCAATAGTGAATAGAAATCACAGTTTATAATGAGACTGGCATCCAGGATTATCTCCAGTGTTCCATGTGACCTGAAATATTACAGTTGCATAATCCAAAATTGTGTAGACAAACGGATTTCAGAATCATGAGGTGACATTTGGAGATGTAAAGTGATCCGTTCATATAGAACACGCAGTCCTCTAATCACGATGGTAACGTGATCATTTGGCATGTAATGTCAACAGCTTGCACGTCTGATAATCTTCTTAACCAATCAGCTGACACCAACAGTATTGTAGCAGATTTAAAATCAATTCTTAACTAATGTGATTGTGTACGGACTGCGCTGCGAGTGTGTGTGTGTGTGTGTGTGTGTGTGTGAGAGAGAGAGTTGTGTTGTACTACTGCCTGCTGAGCCACAGATGGCAGCCCTCCACCTCGAGCTTCCAAGTGACCTGCAAACGCAGATGTGTGTGAATGTGTAGCGTCAGCTTTGCTGCGCGTGCGAGAGGAGAACGGTAGATCTGTTGATGTCTGCAGAACACTAGCAACACATTTGGTCTTCCTCTGTTGTATTCTCGGTGGCGCTTGCTTTTCCTCTCCGCCCCTTGTCGCTGTCGAGGCCCTTTCTCCTCTTTCCCTCCCTGTACATCAAAACACCCCAGCATTGGTCAGCTTATACCTCCTTGTAATGGCAACGTAGATATAGCTTGAGAGGATAACCAGCCCACAAAAATGGTTCATTACTTTGAAGGGAGTCTTAAATAACCTCGACACCCACTCTCCAGTCCGTCTCATTCCTAGTTTGCCGCTGCTCCTCGTACTCTGCTCCATGCTTTGCTAATGAAGAAGACTCATGCCTGGCTACAGTTCGACTCTCCATCTCTACTTTTCTACTTGCTGTTTCTCACACATGCTCCAGCTGGTTGGGTGACGAGCCCTGCCCCAGGACTGGACGGTGTTGTACACACACACATACACACACACACACACACACCGCAGGAGCCTAGTGTCATTGACTACTCCAGCACCTGCAGCAGTCGTGACACACCTCCCAAACAAAGGCGACTTTGCTCCGCAGTGTTACCTGCTTCTGTGTAAAACGCACAGCACAAACACCTTCATTTCTTACCTTTTTAACCCTAGCCCTATTTTTAGGCCTCTGCTCGAAAATTGCATACCCATACTAAAAAGAGTGTATTTCTCTAACTACAAGGTCTATTTGAATAATTGTGATGTCATAATAAAGGTAACACCAATGAAGATAAATAAAGATGGCACACAACTCAAATTGAAAAGTTTCAGGTTCGCCGGAAAAAAAAGCACTGAAAGCATGATTATCTCTTTTGAATGATGCTAATGAAAGTTTAAACCTCTCCCGAATCATAGCACAACATGTGAACAGTCTCTGCAAATTTTGACTTTGATAAAGTGAAGCAGAACAAAATTAGAGGTTTTAGTACAGAGAGGTCAGGCGAGGTCACGAAATTGTAATTTTGGAACCAGCTGTTCCATTGTAATTTTATATACTATATAACTATATATTTCACTTGTTTTATCACTAATAGTGTTCAATCTATCCAAATACAGCAGTTTGGCTTCATTTTGAGAGCCTGAAACCTCTCTGTGACCCATGGATCCATTCTCGTCTGACTGCAGTTGCTCTGTGTCTATGGAGACCTAGCTCAGCAGCCCATTGGTCGATTTCAGTGAATGAACCCTCCTTCGACGCGTCAGAGTCTATAGAATTGAGCTGGGGTAACGTGGTATTGATTGACAGACTCGTTAGCCAGTCAGAATCAAAACGGCGCCGTCCCTCGCGAAGCGTAAAATCCGATACGCCGAAAGTCAAATCCCTACCCCCGGCTCCCCTAAGTTAGATAGACCCCCCTTTCTTCAAGGAAACAGTTCAATGACAAACAGGATATACGTCGAACACATATTTGAATGGAAATAACTGGGAATTTATCCGTTCTCTTCACGAAATCCGCTCACGGTGAGAAGCATTTATGATTATTATTGATGAAGCAGTTTGTGGTTCTGGTGCTTGTTTGCTCATAGCTCTGTAATGGAGAGACATTCTGAAGATATCTCTGGAATCTGTGTCGAATTCTCTTGCTCTGTGATGTATTGGTTGTCCTTGTTGGCGTTTAGCTTTGTGTTCGTAGCTTTGTCCGGAGTGCGTAGCTCGCTGAGTCATGGTGATATTGTGGTAAATCTTCTAGTTGATTATATTAGTTGTGTAGAATTGTTTGGAGTGTGTAAAATGGCTTATATGATATTGTTGCCCAGACTCTCTTCTTTAACTGGGTATAATAACGTGTGTGTAACATTCATTATATTCGTTTCTGAAAAGTGTATTCTACGACACACTCTTTCTCGCTGGAACCCCAAATGGTCCTCGCTCGGTACCGAAAGGCCGAGAACCATTTTCTTTTAAATTAAGGCCCAAAACAATACTTAACCACCGTAACTTTTTTTCATCAAACATTATTAGCATAAAGACTGAATATAAGCGTAACACAGGCAGACTTGTATGTTTAACTAAGTGGATATTTGCACTTGAAGCCTCTTTCTTTTGTTTGTTTTCACCATGAATCTAACACTATTGTAAGATCTTCTACTGATGCTTCAGTCTTTTTTACTAGATTATTCCATTAAAACAATTTGCTGATATTTGTTGTGCAGATATTTGACAGTCTAGTCTAAATTTTCCTTCAGTTTTAATAACAATGTAATTACTTGATACACTCTTTGTGGCACAAATATAATGAGTTTGGAGGATTGCACTGTAAATTGGCTTTCCCATCTCAACTCTAATGTTGACTTAGAAAGGGTTCTTGTTCTGCACAACAATGCTCATCACTGTTGGTGGGGGTGTGTACCTCAGGCTGAAAGATGCCAAAACACTGCAGAGCAGTTTATAAAATTATGAGACAGGATTTCATCACAGCAGCAATAATTTAATCTTTCATTGTGCCGATAGCGAGGCAAACAGCAGAAAGACGCCGTTCATGTTATTAAGTAATCTACCAGGAATGTGTGCTTCAGCGTTTTTGGTCGTCCAGGATGTCACATTGTGGTCTGGCAAAAGTGGATTTGGGTCCAACTGTTCTGCTGGGCGACCCTGCGTTATTTGACTCTGCATCAACACAGTGGACTCATTCAAATGAATGAGGCGGCTGTGCTTCCTCATGCAGCCGTAATGTCATCCAAATTGACAAATTAAGTGGACATCTTCCAAAGTTAGTCTTTTTAGTGTCCAGCTCCCTGTCTGTGGTCCTTTTTTATGTGCAGCTCAGCAAGGAAACACTGTGTGGAAACCCAAAGAGAGAAGTTAGCAGTAAAAAGACCATAACTTTAAAAGATCCCCAATTGATTTGTTTAATTCAGACTGCAAAAGCCTCATATATTGGTTGAGAGTGAAAGCCCGCAGGAAGGAGGGCTGCTTTCCGACTAGTTGTACGGGATGAGGACTGTGGACTTCCATTGTAGTGACGATAGGACAGGATCGCTCCATGGCTAGTGTAAACCTTAGGAATGATTACAACGACCAGTAGAGCTTTCACTGCACATCTATATCATGACAGAAAGAAAATCTGAACCTATCCTTAAATTTCCCGACAGTTGCAGTCCGATACCTGAATATCTAATCCTCCCTCTCGCTCTGACTCACCCTCATTGGCCTACTTGCTTCCAGCTGTCCAATTTGAATATCATGCATTCATAGCCATTCACTAACTAGCACCACCTCATTTTGACAGAAAAAAGTGTAAGAGGAATGTGAAGCTCTGGGGGGGCTTAGGGCATCTCTCCTCTACGTAGGTGGTATTATCTTATTGAAGTGTGCTCTCTCTCTCTCTCTCTCTCTCTCTCTCTGCCTCGCTCTCCCACTCCTGCTCCTTCTCTTTAATCCTCTGCAGAGTAGGTGTGCCAGAGAGAGAAGACTGATATTTGCTTAACCAAATCCTCGGAGGAGGCAACCCTCTTTGATCCACTTCCAAATTCACAGCGCTCACTTTCATTCGCTCATCCGCCACTTGCGGCGTCTCTCTGCACTCTGCATTTGTGTGTGTGTGTGTGTGTGTGTGTGTGTATGACGGACGAGGAAGGAGAGAGGAAAGCCTGCAGACAACGACCTGCATTGTGCTCTGCCCCTCTCTCTCCTTCCGTCTGCCTCGTCCTTGCTTTCCGTTTCTTCTTCAACTTGTCACTTTTGTTGTGTGCTGTTGAGGTCAGACTGGCACAGACAGGCGTTGTTTAAGCAGAGGGAGAGCGAGAGAAGCTGAGCGTATTGGCTAGAGAGCCAGGGTTAGTCCGGGCTTGCCCCTTTGTTTTACACCCACAGCGCTATCCAGACCAGAAGGACAGAAACTCACTCGCACATACCACCTGCGAGCACCGCTTAGTCGACTTACTTTGCCGTGTAAGTCTCTAAACTCAAATTTCCCACCTATACGCGACATTTATTGAGGGGATTACTATTTAACATCCTGCTGGAAGGATGCACCTCTTAATTATTGTCTGCAGCGGCATCAGAATATAGACTTGTCCAGCCATCAGAACAGTTCGACGCAGGCTCATGAGGCGTCTCGTACACACTTAGTAGAGTCTTCTTTTACTCCCTTGTGTCTATCTCTGGCTTTATCTCTCCGCTCAACAGTCTCCGTTTATGTCGAAACAGAGTGAGAGGAGAGATTCCAAGTCTCTACCTCTCCCTGCCAACTCTCTTTCTTTCCCTGTGAGCAGCATCATGAACGAGACTGATCTGATCTGCTTCCCTTTCCCCCGCGGCAGTCACTCCTCCACCTCACACTCTATCGGAGTTAATCGTTGCACACGTAGTAGTTCTTTTCAAAGGTGCATATTAAAGTAGCGTGATCCAAAAGGACTCATCTCTGTTCTCTCTCTCCGTCCTCACAGTGAGCACCTGTCCTGCGCCTTCACCTTCTTCTTGCACGGCGAGAGCAACGTGTGCACCAGTGTGGAGATCAACCAGCACCAGCCCGTGTACCATCTGACGGAGGAGCACCTCACTCTGGCTCAGCAAGCGTCCAGTCCCTTCCAAGGTAGGTTTGTTTTCTTCTTTTTTTTAGTCCGCAGTACACTGCCGTTACTTTTGTGAGCGGCTCAGAATCCACTGGGAAAAGTCCAAATGCACTGTTGGAGCTAAAACAATTAAAGCAAACATGCTACATGGCAACAGCAAACACTGCCTCCTTCGGGGAATTCTGCAGCCCCCCCCCTTTGGGCCAGTTGTAAACAAACACAGAATGTGACTTAAACCTCGTATGTAATTATGGCGCCTTGGGTTGTCATTAAAAAAAAAAAAAGAAAACCTGAAAAGAAAGCTTGTTGCTGGTACACATCATACCCACATGTTTCCTGAAAAGCTGATCAGCAGCTCAGTGGCTGGATAAACACATAGACAGTGTTGCGCTATAATGTGTCACTTTGATTTGACCCTCAAGCGGAGCGCCACACAGTTATGGTGAGACACAACATTACCCTCCAAGTATGCGTGCGACAGATGAATAAACAGAGTGATTTTTGTGGGAGGTAATAAATACAGCTACTCTGTCTTGCTTTTGCTTCTCTCTTTAGTTCTTTGCTTTAAGAGTGCCTTCCTCATTCCAAAACAAAAAGCCGTAATCAGCTGACAGACTCCAGTAGAAGCCCCCCTGACATTTGCATGCTTGTACACATGCGTGCATTCAAACGGCAGCATATTTATTGATTCTTTTTGTGATTTCCAATGTGAGCTAAAATGTAGGGTTAGCTGAGGAGGATACTTGACCCACTGCGACCTAGTAAAAATACATTTAGGGATCAATTACCAAACGTTAACATTTATTTATTTTGACAAGCAGAATGGCTCAGTCAGACCCAAACTGTGAATATGGGAATCATTTTCATGCTGGCACCACAGCAGCTGTCTGAGTATGAACTTTAAACTTTAGAAAAAATCAGCTGTGAATTATATATGGCTTTGCCGAGCTAACAAAATAGAAAAAGTATGCTAATCAGACATTGGAAGGTAACGTCGTAACATCTAGTGGACGTGCTGCAAATATGTTTACTTTCAGGAAGCCAATTTAAGTACAAAAAGAAAAGCTCGACATGTTTTCGTACGCACATTACTGCTTGCGATTAGTCTGAGAAATAGCATCTTCTAAAACACGAGTTAATCCTCAGGATTCAAGGACCCCACTTAGCTCCAAATAACTCCAGGCTGTTATTTACCAAAGCACACTCACTGCCTGTTGGCCCAAGGAGATAAGGTGGAATATACTCAAGTAGATAAGAGAATTATGCTTTCAGAAGCATTTTTCTTTTAAAATATGTTCTTGTTAACGTTAAATGCTCAGCGCAAGTGTATGAGTAGGTTTTTTTAATGACTTATGTTGGTAAGCTGTGTGTGTGTGTGTGTGTGTGTGTGTGTGTGTGTGTGTGTGTGTGTGTGTGTGTGTGCTGTGTTTGGTGCTGTTGCCCAGATAATGTATATACAATCTTCTGTCCGGCTGTCTTTCATTACAGATTGGCCTGCAGCCAGTTAAACAAAAAGAAAAAAAAAGCAAAGCTTCTGTAGTCACTTTAAATTATGGTGGAGTGAAGCTATAAAAATGTTTGGCTCTAATAATATTCCATCATTGGCTCTAAATTCATTACCCCGCCCTAAACCAAACACTATATAATCTCAAAACCATTGTTTGCTTTCGATTCCTCTCACACAAGCAAATGTTAATGTCATAACCATTTAGTTTGTGGAGGGGAGGAAATAGGGAGAACAACACAATCACCCTGATTGTGTTTGTAACAGAGTGAGGTATGAATATCTCCCTCATGCATTATTTGTCCGTATATGTGCTCACTGACAAAGGAGCACTTCACGAGTTTACCTGCTCATCTTCAGTTAAATAGACGGGATTCAGCCCTCCCCTCCCCTCACACCCCCTCCAGAGTAATAACAGTGGTCTCTTCCTCCACTCACCACAGTAATTCCTCTATAGCCCACCCATTAACTGTGTAGAGCTCTCCTGAAGGGAGGTGATAATGTCCCGTCTAGTTAAAGACCGGTGCCTTGGATAAAAATAAAACGATTATTGGATCTTGGCGTATGGATTGCTGTAAGGACGGTGATGGGGACATTTAGGATGATCACATTGCTCCCCAGTCGCCAACTAGTAGATAGTTACTTGTGGCTCATTTTATTGGTCAATGAATGTCCTTTTGCCTTTAAAATCTTCATGTCAAGTTCCTCCACACAGACACACACACACACACAGCTCCTCTTAGTCCAATGTGAGATAACATTGCTTCAGTAGAATTGCTTGAAATTTAATGATTAAAATTCTATAAATTCTATAAATTCTCTTTTTGATGGGACACACTGTAAAACCCTGAGGCACCCCTGGAGGGTCGATGTTGAGAGTGAAGCAGACCTGTGTCTCTGTAGTGTGTGTGTGTGTGTGTGTGTGTGTGTGTGTGTGTGTGTGTGTGTGTGTTTGTGTGTATTTTACATTCAGCACCGTCTGTGTGTTTTGTCATTGAGTACGCCGAGTGTCAATACACAGGTGTGTGTTTTCACCGCCGCAGTGCATCTCCTCCTGGC